>JALXFT010003898.1:0-89965 GCA_023376895.1 Aspiorhynchus laticeps
TGTGGATGTAACTACGTATTGTGGTACTTGACAAAGGTTTGCCAAAGTAGTCCTGAGCCCATGTGGTGATATCGCTTATAGATGAATGACGATTCTTGATGCAGTGCCGCCTGAGGGATCGGAGATCACGGTTGTTCAGCTTAGGCTTGCGCCCTTGTCCTTTATGCACTGAAATTCCTCCAGATTCCTTGAATCTTTTAATTATGTTATGCACTGTTGAAGGTGAAATATCCAAATCTCTTCCTATCTTTCTTTGAGGAACATTGTTTTTAAACATTTCAATAATTTTCTCACGTATTTGTTGGCAAACTGGCGATCCTCGGCCCATCTTTGCTCCTAAAGGACTAAACCTTTCTTGGATGCTGCTTTTGTACCAAATCATAATTACAATCACCTGTTGACATCAACTGTTTCAAATCACATCATTATTTAACCAATTTACCTCATTACTAGCCCTAAATTGCTCCTGTCCCAACTTTTTTTGGAATGTGTTGCAGGTCTGAATGACAGGAAAGGATGTATATTTACAAATGACATGAAGTTGACCAGACAAAACATGAAATATTTTGTGTTCATATTGTCTGCAATGAAATACAAGTCAAAGTAAATTTAGAAATCACTACTTTCTTTTTTTATTTGCGTTTTCCATACTGTCCCAACTTTTTCTAATTTGGGGTTGTAGATGAATTCACTTCAGCTGCACTGACGCATCTGCTTTAGCTTTAGCTGTGTTTTGTCATGAATGAGGACTGTTTGTGAACTCTGAAAGACCAACAAGACACAAAACTGACTCATAAGATGAACAATTCTGAACTGATGAAAGTGGAAATAATCAGCAGGGACACATTAGACACATTTTCATACTGTAATGTTTCTGCATATTGCATAATTTCATTTTCATGAGAAATAGCCCATGGCTCGAACCAACAACCTTAAACTTTACAAGCATTTCTGATGTTAAATATTGAAGAAACTCCACCATCAGATCACAATTGCTGAAGACACCTGGATAGTGAAATGTCTTTAGAAAAAGTGAATCCACATGACTAAAATAACTCTCCTAGAATATTTTATGATGACACTGATTACATGTATTGATTCTTTGTATTGAATGCATCTGTATTTGCAGGAGCTCCGCCTGTAGGAACCAGTACTATACCAGTGTCAGGAAAAAAAGGAGACAACGTCACACTGCCATGTACATTTGAGGCCAAAAAGATTTCTGATATTAGTTTAAACAGTGGGTCAGAAAACATCCCTGTCTGTGAGACTGAAGAATGTAGTGGACGAGTATTTAAACAAAGAAACTGTGACGTCATCTTCAAGGATCTGTGCTTCAGTGACGCTGGGACGTACTTTTTGCATGTCTATTACAATAATGATCAGACAAAGCTGAAGCGACAATTCAGAACATACCAACTTCATATTCATGGTAAATTAAAAACCGTTCAAACTATGAGCATCTGCTTTCTGGATTTCCTTTAATAATTGTGTGATATTGCATGCAACCAGCAGAGACTCTGAATGAGACACTAATATTCAGATTAATCAGTTTTCCAATGTCTGATTTTATCCACTGATAAATGATTATATTTGTTCTCTCTTAAATATATGCTTATGCTGTTTCTCCTCAGATGAGATCTCTGTGAAAACAGGTGAGGAGCACAAGTTAGATGTTCTTTCCAATGCTAATCAAGTAGTGCACTGGACCAAAAACAAAACAAGTTGGAGGGAGGTTTGGAGCAGAAGCAGCGGAGCTCAGAGTGATCAACTGACCGACACTGATGGGACGCTGACCATTAAAGAGTTTACAGCCAATGATGCAGGAACATACAGAGTTCTGGACTCTGAAGGAGAAATCTTGATCACAGTGACAGTCACAGGTGAGAAAAGCTCAGTGGATATTTAGAAATATTAAGCGGACAGATGCGGTTTATTCATCATGATTTGAACAGCAAATTGATGCTAAACTGTGACTAACCTGTTGATATTCTCTACAGAGTCAGATACAGAATCAAAGGGAAAACTCTACAACACAGATGATGACAAAACTGATAACACAAGACAACACAGTAAGTAAATCAAGAGGCATTGAGAGCTTCACAAAATCTTTAAACATTGAGGTTTAAAAAGGAAGAAAGAAAAAACATTAAAATGTGTTTTCTTCCCACCTTTTCCTTCTAGCTGTTTGGTTTTGGATTATGATTGTTGGATTGCCTATAGTTCTGCTGGTTCTGGCTTTGATTATGATTCCTGTCATCAAGAAGCAGTTTCTGAAGAAGAGAGGTTCATACTAAGGGACCCAAACTGTATAGAGGGCCCTGAACCCAGTGAAGCCAGCGGGTACTTATGCCTTCAGAACCAACAGGATCCTATCAACATATTTCTGCATCATATGTTTGATTTACAAAACATATGAGCATTTGTACTGCACCTGTACACTAGCACTGTGTTTAACTGGATCTGAATTTAGTTAAAGTGACATAGACTGGTAACTGAAGGATTACCAATCATAAATCATCGAGGAATTATTGTTTCTTTTGAATTCATCAACTATTGTTTCTTAAAAAAAGTTTAAAATCTTATTATGCATATCTATGCCAAACTGAGAATGAAGACTGTGCATGCATGTATATTTTGTAGCATTTTCTTTTTACATATTGCTGTATATTTATTATGGCCTTTGCAAGAGTCTTAAGCTTCTCATATGTCTTCATCATCATCTACTGGAGAGTTTCTCTTTTCCACCGTTGCTTTTGTCTGTTTAATAGATCATATGCATTATTCTTTGTAAATCTGCTTTGAAAGAATGTATTGAGAAAAGCTAAACAAATTAAAACACTTTTTTAAGAAACATTTTTGTTGACATTGTTTTGATTGTATTTTTGTAAGAATTAAATATCAGTTATACAGTTTTACCTGTTAAACGTTTGACGCCTGACCAAAAGACATGCATGAGATTGATTCATTTAATTTTGTGTTATTATACCTATAGTTTTGTTTTGTGTAAAACTAAACCTGCCAAGGAAACAAATAAACATTTACAATGAATGTATCCATTAATGTGAAGCATATAGCAGCCAGTTATGCATTATTTTCACTGAATCAGAATAACAGCAAGAGGATTTAACTCTTGCAAGTGTAGTCTATATGTTACCATCCGAAGAGCAATTTGATTGAGCCTCATACACTATTGAGTAACTAGCAGAAAGAACTGTGACTAAAAATAGAATAAAGGCTAAAGATTGACTTTATGGATTTATGAACATGTCTGAGGTAGAGTAATAAAACCAATCATCAAACTGAATTTATAGTTAAAGGAAGGGAAAAGACTGAATGTCTGCATATTGAGAGCAAGAAAAAAATACTAAAGCAATTTATTGTAAATACTATAGTGTTTTTGAACCATACTATAGTAAAGAACTTGAATTAATTTGTGGTAATTCTATAGTTGCTGTGGTAATATAACAATTATAGTAATATAATAAAAAATTATTATTATATTAAAAAATATAATAAAAAATTATTTACCCAATACTGTACTAAGTTTTCTACAACTATAGGGTATATTATACAACAATACACTACAGTTTACCGTAGTAAAAACTAAAGTATACTACAGTATTTATTACAGTTTATCAGTTCACTATAGTTAATATTACAGTATGCTGAAGCATTCATTAACAAAGTGTTATAAATATTATACAGTATGATACACTTTACTATAGTATGGTTCAAAAACACTGTAGTATTTACTATAAATTACTATATTATTTTTTTCATGTGGGTGGTGTTGGGGAATTATGGATTTCCATAGTGAATGATTAATGTTTAGTTAAACTGTGTCAAGTGTTTAAAATGTTTATTGCATTTAAAGTAATATGGTTATGCGCGTGCTAATTCCTTAATGGAAATAAAACTAGGAGTTAAGATTAAGCTACAAGATGAAAAAAAAGCTTTAAAGGGAGAGACGTCATAGACATGAGCTACCAATTTGAGTGACAACCTCAACAGCCAATGAAAAAAGGGGGCGGGGATAGTGACGTCATCATATCATACGCAGCACGTTTATACGAAGTTAATACGAAGTTTTACTTAAATTTCGCAAAACGTGCAGTGGTTTACGAACTTAACGCCGAAACAAAAGACCCATGCAGAACTTTTACCATGTAAGTGTTCATGATTTAAAATATTAATCCAGTGTTTTTATAATACTAGTGGTGTGTTTGTGTTGAACTGCGCGTGACGCGGAAGTGAGCATGTTTTTTTATGAAAGATGATTATGATAATAACGGTGATTATGATTTTAATTAGCGCGGTTATTAATATAATTAGTAGACTTTCCAGGACATTTGCAGGAAAAATAATTTCTTAAACTTTTTTTATTTTTGTCAGTTGAGTTTGAGTAGGCTATTACACTGAAATAATTGATTAAACCAAATTTTCAGATTATAGTTTGATGTTTCTTATTATTTTTACCATGTTCAAGATCTTTAAACCGGGACGTTTAAATCAAATTGAAAGTGAAAGTCACAGAACGGTGTGTAAACAATCGCACGAGGAAAAGGAATCAATCAAAAGTCAGAAAATCACAGAATATCAATGCACGTATGGACAGAGGATAAGCGGGAACTCGAGGAATATAAATATGACTCAGATAAAGGGAAATAATGAGGTAATTAATGAACAAAGATGGACACAAATTAACTTATTACAGGGAAACAAAACTAGGTCACAGAGAGCAGAGCTGAAAACTGATTGAAAACAACAGACCTGTTACAGCAGTCACTTATATATTATTTTATTGCAAGTATTTTATTGCTGTATTACACTATTTGTGATGTGTGTCTGTATCTGTCTCATAACTGCGTCTGTATTCTCATCAGGTTAAACTTAAATCTTCTTCTGCTGCTGTGCTTTGCAAATCATAGCGGTCAGTATCACTGGTTTATTATTATAATTTTACATTTTCATTTCATTTGATTCACTCAAGAGTTATTCTAGTCAATAGTTTCTCTGTTGCATCACACAGCCAAGTAATTTTACTGGATGCTTGTGGATTGATGGTAGAATTTCCTTCAGCACATTACATTATCACACTGACATGACTTATCTTTGCTGTCCGTCTATTATGAAACATTGTTCGGTCAGGGATTTTCAGGAATTCACTATAACTGGACTGACACATGTGCTCTAGCTTTAGTATTGTCATGAATGAGGTTTATTTGTGAGTTCAGAAAGATCAGTAAGACACAAAACTGACTTATAAGATGAACATTTCTGAACTCTGACAAAAGTAAGAATAATCAGCTGGAATATACACGCAATCTCATACAGTAGTGTTTTTGGATATTGCATAATTTAATTTTCACAAATAATAGATCATGGTCCAAACCAGTAACCTTAAACTTTAGTCTTTACAGACATTTCTGAAACTCTGCCATCAGTTCACAGTTGTTGAATCACTTGAATATTTGGTGAAACATCTTGAGCAAAAGAAAAAAAATAAACTAAAATAACTGACTAAAATAACTCTCCTAAAATATTTTATGATGGCATTGATTACAGAGAATAAACAGAGATACCACTTTTTTTTTTTCTGAGTATTAATACTTTGTATTGAATGATTCTGTATTTGCAGGAACCACCACTGTATCTGTGTCAGGAATAAAGGGAGGCAACACCATACTGACATGTGAATACGAAGACAGAGAGATTTCTGATATTAGTTTAAAAAGTCGGTCAAAAAACATCCCTGTCTGTCAGACTGAAGAATGCAGTGGACGAGTACTTAAACAAAGAAACTGTGACGTCTTCATCAAGAATCTGAGCTTCAGTGATGCTGGGAAATACATTTTTAGACTCTATTACCACAATGATCAAGCAGAGCTGGAGCAACAAATCAGGACATACCAGCTTCATATTCATGGTAAATTCAAAACTGATCAAACCAAAAACATGTGTTTTCTAGTTTTCCTTTAGTAACCGTGTGGCTTGCATGTAACCAGCAGAGACTCTGAACAGAACAGGCTTAATATTCCGATTAGTGTGCTTATGACCTTGATCGGTTGACACCATTATAATATTGTTTAATGTCTTTGTTTCTCCTCAGATGAGATTTCTGTGAGGATCGGTGAGGAGCTGAAGTTGGATGTTCTGCTGTCAAACACTGATAAAGTTCAGCATCAGAGCAGAAGCACAGAGTGGATGAAGGTCTGGAGCAGAACTGATGGAGTTCAGAGTGAACGGCTGACCATCAGAGATGGAAACCTGATCATTAATCCATTTACAGCCAATGACACAGGAACATACAGAGTTCTGGACTCTGAAGGAAACATCTTGATCACAGTGACAGTCACAGGTGAGAGAAGATCAATAGATATGTGGAAAATAAAGTGCACAGTTGAGGTTTATTCATCGTGATTTTAACAGCAGATTGATGCTAAACTTTGTGACTAACCTCTTAATATCCTCTACAGAATCAAAGCATCCTAGTACAGAATCAAAGAACAAACTGGACAGCACAGATGGAGACAAAACTGATGATACGGAGCAAGTTCGTAAGTAAAACTGGATGCATTGAGAGCGTTATCATTTTTTTTAAGCAGTGAGTTTAAAAACATTTTAAAAAATTGTGCTATCTTCCCCTTTTCCAGCTGTAATCTATTGTATTATGAGTGCTGGACTGCTTGTGTATGCAGCTCTGCTGGTTTCTACTCTGGTTGCACTTACCATCCAGAAACACACCCATTGCTAAAAGCAGGACATGTTTCGTACCAAGGGGTCAAAGTGCATTGAATTTTACAGATGATGTCATGTAGCAACATCACTGTAAGTTTGCCTTCAATGCTAAAATATGATTCTGTCAATATATGTAATTAACTATACATATGAATGTTTGGCTGTGTTGACTGTATCTGGATTTAATTAATTATTTTTTTTGGGGGGGGGGGTTATTAAGCATTAATGAGCTCAGTCAGTCATGCTATTAAGAGCGCCCCGCTCTTTGCTCACTTTCTCTATACAATCCGTTCACAATTTAAAGACAAGTTTTGTTTGTTATGTGGAGGACCAATGTCCATGTACAAGTTACCAAGTTGCAGAAGTGACAAATGCATTAATTACGTGAATGAATCTTTTAAATCGTTGCATGAGTCACTCGTGAAACTGCTGTGATTGATCAGGGGTGTTTCTAACCTTTCAAAACATCAGGTGCTAATGGTGAGGGCATATATATGTATAGGGCACAACAGGGCTAAAGGCACATCTTAAGAAAAACGTGCTTCATGTATGACTGCAGAAAAAATAGTATGTTTTTATTAAACATTGATACATTTTATAAAAGTTCATTTTGATACTAAAATTTGATGCTAAATCTGTTTGAAACTCTTTTCATATTGTATACAGCTTATTTTATCTATTGTTTTCTTACGGCACTACTTTGATGAGCAGGAAGAGTTTCATGTAGCGCTTTATTTTAAAAAAAGTATTTT
This sequence comes from Aspiorhynchus laticeps, assembly GCA_023376895.1. Classification (NCBI taxonomy): domain Eukaryota; kingdom Metazoa; phylum Chordata; class Actinopteri; order Cypriniformes; family Cyprinidae; genus Aspiorhynchus; species Aspiorhynchus laticeps. The sequence continues at coordinate 7,494 of JALXFT010003898.1, forward strand.
TTAATTCCTTCTGTTTTATCACTTTTATATTATATGTTTTATATGAAGTCCAGGGTTTTGAAATGAGCGTTTTGTAGAACTATACTGTATCATGCACTTGAAATAAAACTGAGAGGTGTTGTTTAACATGTTTAAATATATTTACAATGACATGATGAAGTTTCTTCATCATTATCTATAGAGTTTTTTCATTTCCATTTTTTGACTGATTAAGGTATTTGTATAATTCTTTGTAAATCTGCTTTGTACTGTGAAAAACTAAACAAACTGAACTACTTTTGTAAGAAACGTTTTTGTTGATATTGTTTTGTTGGTATGCACTTTTGTATGTGTAAGATTTGCATGCCCACGTGAGAAATGCACATCTAGCTGTATTATACACATCATATTTTAGTATTAATATGTACATATAAGCTAAGTTTAAGAGAAAATAATGGCAACAGTGTTATGGCACATAAATGTTGATTAAACCAAATGTTTTGAATGTAAAATGTTGTTGTTGAGAGTTCTGATTAAATAAACAGCAGTAAAACTAAGAATTCACTTGTGTTTTGCATTTTCTGGGATAAATTCTGATCATTACCAATGCTTAACCTTAAACCATAACTGCAATTATGTCATATATCATACTTTCAGAAAAATGACATTTGATCTTCAAAAACATTTGTCTTTCAAGATCACGAGCATTGTATGGGAAGAGAATATTACAGAGTGACAACAACAGTAGGACCAGGAATTTAAAGACAGAAATACTCCATTAAGAATAAAGTTGGCATTGTTGAATGTAAGAGAAGAAACAGAGTAGAGGAGACGATCTTGAAGAATCGTAATTTGGACAGAACACTTCACATTATAGGGGAGAATCCAACTGGATTTTGCAACCATTGTCAAATATCAGAAACAGTAGAACATGTGCACATTATTTACTAGTGATGTTACTCCTGACACCGAAGCTTTGGATCTTGTGTTGAGAATGTCAGGTCGACCTACTTTCAGACGGAGCTACATATCGAGGCTTGTTTCATTTTAGTGAAGTGATGTTTGAAATCTCCTACATTTTCTTAAAGATAGAGAGTCAGAGCACAATAAATAGGTTCCCTATCAGTCAGTCATGTTCGACGTAATGTCAGTGTGACTGACTAATGGGATCTCGCTCGAGAGCCCAATCATCTTCGAGTGTTAACAAAACAAGCCAATGGCAGTTGGCGTGCGTGTTTCGCCACGCGCACCCCGCCCCGCAGCGCGGGTATAAAAGGAGAGCGCGTGCAAACGCACATCAGCTTTTCGCTTCGGAGCCAAGCCTTTCAGTGCGAGTCTCTGAGAGTGTCTACAGACAGCTACAGTGTTGGTGTTACGGCGCGTCAGCGGAGGTTGCGATCCAGTGCTGCTGCTTCTCTGACGGCGTGCTGCAGCTCTCCAACTGCGGTCACGCCGCGACCTTCCCTGTGCGCTTCAGCACTTTTCTAAAAGAGCATTTCTTTTCAAAAAAGAGCAAATTCTAAAAGAGCTCCACGAGCGACAGGCGTCTTTTTAAAGATGGCTTCCCGCTCGTGTGTTTCTGGATGTGGTCGTTTCCTGGCTTCATCTGATGGTCACGATCGCTGTGTCTCGTGCTTGGGCTTTCAGCACGCTGAAACAGCGCTCGTGGATGACTCATGTTCTCTGTGTGGGAACATGACCATCGCGATGCTGCGCTCCAGATACCTCCTCGTCAAGCGGGGGGGTATGCCCCTTGCCATGCCCCGTTCTAGTTCCTCCGGTTCTCGGAGGGCTACTTCGGCTCATGGTCAGGGTGACTTGAGGATCACAGTGAGAGCTTCTCCGTCGAGTGCGTCTCCGCGGGCCTCTCACTCCTCTAGCGCATCGCACCGTCTGGGGTTTCCGGACGAGCTTGTGGAGTCCTCGGACAGGGCGGGGCCCAGCATCTCATTCGGAGCTCCAGCAGATGACAGGATGTCGATCACTGCATCGGGGGATGAGCTAGGTTCTGGAGATGATTATTCGGCTGCGCTGCCTCCATCAGGAAGAGTGGCGTTGCCCGAGTCAGATCCAGAACTGACTGCTATGCTTTCCCGGGCCGCTGAGAGCGTCGGGCTGCACTGGAGGCCTCCTCCTTCTCCCGAACGCTCGAGGCTGGACGATTGGTTCCTGGGGGCGCAGGCCGATCACCGGCAACCGCCTCCGGTTCCATTCTTCCCGGAAGTGCATGAGGAGGTGACTAGGTCTTGGAGGGCACCTTTTTCTGCCCGAAACAGGCCTAGTACCTCCTCCGTCCTCACCACCCTCGACGGTGGGGCGGCCCAAGGGTATGTGGAGATCCCCCCAGTTGAGCGCGCCATTGCAATGCAGCTCTGCCCGCAGGGCGCTGCCGCCTGGAGGGGTAATCCACGCCTTCCGTCCAGGGCCTGTAAGTTCTCGTCCGCTCTGACGACCAAGGCTTACAGTGCTGCTGGACAGGCCGCTTCCGCCCTGCATGCCATGGCCCTCCTGCAAGTCCACCAGGCCAAGGCGTTAAAGCAGTTGCACGAGGGTGGTGCTGACCCAGCTGGATTGCAGGAACTGCGCACAGCGACGGACCTCGCCCTGCGGGCGACGAAAGTCACGGCGCGGGCCCTGGGTCAGACGATGACCACGTTGGTGGTCCAGGAGCGCCACCTATGGCTGACCTTGGCGGATATGAGGGAGTCTGACAAACACCGTTTCTTAGACGCCCCGATCTCCCAGGCCGGCCTATTCGGCGAAGCGGTGGAGGGCTTTGCCCAACAGTTCTCCGCCGCACAGCAGCAGATGGAGGCGTTTCGACATATCCTGCCCCGGCGGTCCGCTGCTGTCTCCACCCCACCGCCAGCTGTAGCCCCTCCGTCTGCTCGTCGCAGAACGCGCCCTCCTGCGGCCTCCACCTCCGCTCCAGCTCGGCCTCAGCAGCAGCCTTCACAACGGCCACAGCGTGGAGCTGGCCGCAGGAAAGCGGTGCAGCCCGTCTCTGCCCCTGCCAAACCTGTGAAGCGCCAGGGCAAGCGGCGGTCCTGAGACGGGCGACCCGGAGTCTCTGGATCCTGCTCTTCAGGAGATGGTGACCGCACCACTCCTTCCCTCGGAGGAGGGCCGGGTGGAGAATCTTTTGTTCCCTTTTTATTCTGTTCCGCCAAAACCTCAAAAAAAGAGCAGTTTCCTTTTTCTCCGGGTCCCAAGAGGGCGAGGATGGCAGTGCACGAGACCCAGTCTCCACACTCCCGTCCCCCTCTCCTTTCGCCTATGAGCAGCAGGGTCCGGTCCGAGGACGCGATGCCTTCTCCCGCGCCCCCTGCTCAGCCTTGGAGCCAGGTAAGTGTCGCACTGCGCACTCAGACCCCACTTCGGAACGCACTGCCTTCCGAGTCGGGCCCCTGTGCTCCACTTCGCTGCCCCACCGCGGGTACGTCTGTGATTTCCCTGGTCCCGCTTGTACGGCGTCCTGAACCGGGCCCTTCACAAGCTCTCGTTCAGGATGTTGACACAGAGACGCATTTTTCAATGCATCCGTCCGTTTGATTGGTTCGCAGCGATCGACCTGAAGGACGCGTACTTTCATGTCTCAATCCTCCCTCGACACAGACCGTTTCTCCGCTTTGCGTTCGAAGGACGAGCATATCAGTACAAAGTCCTCCCCTTCGGGCTATCCCTGTCGCCTCGTGTCTTCACCAAGGTCGTGGAGGCAGCCCTTGTTCCATTAAGGGAAGCAGGCATTCGCGTTCTCAACTACCTCGACGACTGGCTCATACTGGCCCTGTCTCGAGCACTGTTATGCGATCACAGGGACATTGTGCTTGGCCACCTCAGCCGGTTGGGGCTTCGGGTCAACTGGGAAAAGAGCAAACTCTCCCCTGTGCAGAGGATCTCTTTTCTCGGCATGGAGTTGGACTCGGTCAACCTCACAGCACGTCTCTCAGTAGAGCGTGCTCAGTCGGTGCTGAACTGCCTGGAGCCTTTCCAGCGCAAGACAGCGGTTCCACTGAAACACTTTCAGAGGCTCCTAGGGCATATGGCATCCGCAGCCGCTGTCACGCCGCTCGGATTGCTTTATATGAGACCGCTTCAGCATTGGCTTCACGACCGGGTCCCGAGATGAGCATGGCGATGCGGCACGTACCGGGTCTCAGTTACCCCGTCCTGCCGTCAGACCTTCGGCCCGTGGTCGGATCTTGCTTTTCTTCGGGCAGGAGTTCCCCTAGTGCAAGTATCCAGGCACGTTGTTGTGTCAACAGATGCCTCTGCCATGGGCTGGGGAGCCATGTGCAATGGGCATGCAGCTGCAGGGCTCTGGACAGGGTCCTGGTTGCAGTGGCATATCAATTGCCTCGAGTTGTTAGCAGTATGGCTTGCTCTGCGCCGCTTCAAAGGGCTGCTACACGACAAGCATGTACTGGTCCGTACGGACAACACTGCGACCGTTGCATACATCAACCACCAGGGTGGTCTACGCTCCCGTCGCAACTTGCCCGCCATCTCCTCCTTTGGAGTCAGAAGCATCTGAGGTCGCTTCGCGCCGTTCATATCCCTGGCGAGCTCAATCGTGCAGCCGACGAGCTCTCACGTCAGCCCGCCCTTCCGGGAGAATGGCGACTCCACCCCGAGGTAGTCCAGCTGATTTGGAGATGCTTCGGGGACGCTCAGGTAGACCTGTTTGCCTCCCCGGACACGTTCCACTGCCAGCTGTTTTACTCCCTGTCCGAGGGGACCCTCGGCACGGACGCGCTAGCACACAGCTGACTCTACAAGAGGCGTTGCTTCCTCTTGGGCATAGGCGCGGGGCGCCTCGATAGCAGACATTTGTAGAGCTGCCGGCTGGGCGGCACCTAACACGTTTGCGAGATTTTATAATCTCCGTGTAGAAATATTGTGAAATATTGTGTCAGTGGAAGAAATATTGTAAGAAATACCGTATTAATCACTTTCAACCACTTTTATAACGCCATCATTTCCCTCTCTTCAACAAAAGCACAGCCTGCAGTTATAAAATTATGAAACATCATGAAATGTGTGTATATTAATGTGTCAAGCCCTTTTAACCATGTAGCGCATATTTTGGCGCTGTCACAATCCTGAATTTTTTTCTGCACCTTATTTAGCTCGACCAGCAGGTGTCTAGCATGCATTCAAAGACTTGAGAAATTAATCACTTTTCAACACATTTGGCTGGAAAGCTTCAAAGCTTCATGAAGCTTCATCCCACCACCACTATTATTTACAGGAGAAATGAAAAGTGCAGTAATGACATGATGAAAGAAATTGAACAAATAGGATATGGAGTAAAGAACACGACACATATTTTGTATACGAGTTAATAACTCCAGAAGATGGCAGTAATGCAACACTGAACCCATTGGTGGCTGAGAGAGCTTAACGTGCTACAACTGAAGAAAACACATGCAAATTTAAAAAAAAAACAAAACAAAACAAAAACAGCAGGAAAACAGTTTTTTATCAGTTTGACGACATATGCTGCAAATTCTCACAACGCAAGCCAATACAGAAGTGTGCTGCAAATACAGATCAGGATGTTAAAATAAACAAAAACTCACCTTGCAGGTGATCGATTAGACATAGTACAATAAGCATATCCCAGCCAGCTTCATCACTTGTTGGGATCCTCTTAAAACATTTCTATTGTGGTCTGTGCTCTTTGCAGCACCTTTCTGTATTTGGTAGGGTTGTGTTGTGAATATTTGCAGCATGCTATCAAACTGACAAAGTTGTTTTCTTAATTTTCTGGTGTTTTTTTTCTATTTGCATGTGTTTTCATAAGCTGTAGCACATTGAGCTGTCTCGGCAAACAAAATCAAGATCCTAAAGTGATAATAGTGCAACAGCATCTTGAGAGAGAATATTTTCACCTTTTACAAATATATACAGATGGTTCCAAAGATTCAGTAACTGGACGAACAGCTGGAGCTATGCACGTCCCTCTTTCTAATTATAAATCTGCAAAATATTGATATATCTGTATTTACTGCAGAGATGGTGGCTATTTTGATGGCATTGCAGTAGGTAGAAGAAGGTAAACCATCTGCTTTAGTAATTTGCTCAGATTCATTTTCAGTCCTTACTAGTTTAATAAGTGGAAAATCAGATTCCAGACAAGATTTATTAATAGAAATATTACAAAATCTTTACAGAATTTGCCAACTGAGACTTTTATCAGTATTTCTGAGGGTGCCGGCTCATGTTGGTGTGGTGGGGAACGAGGGTATGGACAAGATAGATAAACAGGCCCTTAAGCATAATGTTATTGACTTACTTTTGGGTAAATCTGAAGTGAAAGGTTTAATTAAAACAGATGTTAAAATCTGTGGCAGGAGAGGTGGAACAAAGGAAATAAAGGATTGCATTTATATAATATACAAAAACAAGTTGGTTTAGTTAGAGTCAGTAATGGCAACAGAAAGGAAGATACAGTAATATCTCGTCTGAGAATTGGTCATTCTGCCCTCAACAAATCAGTTCAGATGATAGAGAAACATGATTCTGGTCAGTGCAATAAAAGTGGACTTCCAGAAACTGTAGAGCATGATATACTAAACAGTTCTTACAAAGGTTATGAAGCTGTTCATTTTTTGAAAGCAACAAAGTTATATAATTCCCCCCCCCCCCCCCCCCCTTCTGATATCAATGCCTAACACTCCATCCCAGTAGGTGGCGGAATATGCACCAAAGTTGGTTTGCCAACCACCATTAATATCAAAGAAGAAGAATATCCAAGCTATCTCTTAAAGAACACCTGTGTGTTTACCTGTCACCACTCCACAGACTTCCAGTGATTTGAGACATTTTGGCAGTCAGATCAAAAGACTCATGCAGACGTTTTACCATGTAAGTTTTCATGCTATTAAAAATAAGGCTTGTGTGTTTTTGTGTTATTATACGAATAGTTGTGTTTCTGTTTGTGTAAAACGAAACCTGCTTGTGATGAGGATACGAGTCAACATATTTATGCTGAATGTCTCTTACTGTGATTATGATGATAACAACTGTTGTTTGGCAGCAAGAAAAATAATTTCATAAACTTTTGTGTCCTTTGGACATTGGGATCAATTTGAGTCTTGAAGATTACTCTGGAATCATTAATAAAACTAGATTCAGATTAGGCTATAGTTTGTTCCTTATTCTTATATTGTTATCATGTCCTATTCGGACAAAATGAAAGTACATTTTTAGTTTAATCGCTGTATAAATGTGTTTGTTATGCGTGTCTGTACATAACAACCGTCTGTATTCTCATCAGGTTCAGATGCTTCAGTCTTCTGCTGCTGTTTTGTTTTGTCTATCATAGCGGTCAGTATTGTCTTTATTAATGAACTGAAACTTTTTTCAGTGTCAGGTCAGTTATTAAACAGTCAGTAATTAAATTCAGTTATTAAAAGTCAGTTATTAAATCTAGTTAATTGTCTATCTAGTATCTATGGTGCCACTCAGTCAAGTGATTGTCGTGTACATTTGTGGATTGATCAGCAGAGGCTCGTCTCTATGGTCAGGTGTGGCATGTATTCGTCCAACTTAGAAGAACTCAAAATTGAATCAATCCTAAATGGTTAACTTGTAACATTATTGAACAAATATTTTCAGAGTTTCAACACTAATTTAAGTGAATTGTTTATATTCAAATTTAGCTTTGAGCATGGCTAAACAGAACCACTGAACCAGACCATTATGTTTGCAGTGTAAATCTGTGGTGAAAAATATAAATGCACTGCACCCTAATTTAAAGTAGCCTACTAACATGTTTACTTGGTAAATTGTTCTGAGAATAGATGTAGCTTTGTTTTCCTCTCCTGGTTTTTTCTCACAACTCTTAACATTCTAAATTAATATTCAAACGCAACAAATACATTAAAGGGACAGTTCATTCAAAAATTAAAATTCTGTCATCAGTTCCTCACCCTCAAGTTGCTTTAAACCCGTATGAATTTCTTTCTTCTGTTGATGACAAAATAAGATATTTTGAAGAATGTGTTTAACCAAATAGTTGCTGGTCCCCATTGATATAACTGTGTGGTTACACTAACATTGATCAAAGTATTTATTTTGTGTTTGTTAGAAGAAAGAATTTCAAACAGGTTTGGATTCAAACAGGCAGTGGTTTTCAAACCTGTCCTACAAGCACCCCTGCCCTGCACATTTTGTATGTCTCCCTTATCAGACACACCCAATAGAGTGGGGGAACTATGACGTCAGAACCTGGAAGAGTAATTCGCTGCGGGTTCCTTCGAGATTTTCCTGTGGGGTTTTATAAAGGTTTTTTTTTCAATTTATGAGTAAAATAAAGCCTGTGGTAAATACAACTTGACGATACTTTTACGTTTTGTTCTACATATCCATACCCAAAACTAAAAATTTGAAGTAGTTATGTTCATTTTTGAAAACCTATGTTTTTAATAAGTAACTAGATAAGAACGTTTGGGCTGTGAGTGGGTGCAGTTTACATTTTAGAACAAAACGTAAAAGGATCGTCAAGTTGTGTTTACCACAGGCTTTATTTTACTCATAAATTGAAAAACCCCATTATAAAACCCCATAGGAAAATCTTGAAGGAACCTGCGGTGAATTACTCTTCCGGGTTCTGACGTCATAAGTGACCCCCACTCTATTCAGGTCTTGCAGTCTCTATTAATGAGCTGATGAGTTGAATCAGGTGTGTCTGATAAGGGAGACATACAAAATGTGCAGGGCAGGGGTGCTTGTAGGACAGGTTTGAAAACCACTGCTTTGTAGAGCCAGTCTGCCAGTCAAAATTAAAGAGAAATCTATAGGATGAATTAAGCAAGGACACTAGACCGCTACCAAAGGTGTTCTGCATGTGTACATTTGAATGTAAAACTTGCACTACTAGCCGTTAATCGTAGGTTAGTTATATAGCCAACAACACAACAGAATCTTCCCCATCTAAACTGAAGGTCAGGAGCTGCTACTGGGATTCATTACATCGTCACACAGTTATCATATCACTGACTTATCTGAGCAGTTCAAAACTGTCTCATAAGAACAACAGTTCTGAACTCTGCATCAAATGGTGTCATACTTTTTTTTTTTTATTATTAATTTCTTGAGCAACAGAACATGGCGTGAACCAACAACCTTAATCTTTAATATTTATAGGTATTTGATGCTAAATATTGGAGAAACTACACCATCCATTCACAATTGTTGAATCCACTTGAATGTGTGGTGAAACGTCTTAAGCAAAAGAAAAGCTGATTTAGATAACTAGAATATTTTATGATTAGCTTGCTTACAAAGAATACATTTTTAGTACTGATTTTTTTGTATTGAATTAATCTGTATTTGCAGAAATCCTCCCTGAAGAAAATGCCACTGTATCTGTGTCAGGAAAACAGGGAGGAAACGTCACACTGCCATGTCAATTTGAGGCCAAAAATATTCCTAATATTAGTTTAAACAGTCTGTCCAAAAATATCCTGGTTTGTCAGAAGAAAAAATGCAGTGGACGAGTATTTAAACAAGGAAACTGTGACGTTATCATCAAGGATCTGAGCTTCAGTGATGCTGGGACATATATTTTGCATGTCTATTACAATAATGATCAGGCAGAGCTGGAGCGACAAATCAGAAAATACCAACTTCATATTCATGGTAAAGTCAAAACTGATCAAACCATCAACAAGTTCTTTCTGATACTGATTTTCTCTGAATGGGACAAGCTTAATATTCAGATTATTGGTCACCAACAGGCTTTTCAATAGCTGATTTTAAAAAAGAATTACATTTGGTCCCCAATCCTAAATGTCTGCTTATGGCTTTGACTGACTGACATTATAATTATGATTGAGGATAAAGTGTCTTTGTGTTTCTCCTCAGATGAGATTTCTGTGAAAATAGGCAAGCAGTTGAAGTTGAATATTCTGTTACCAAATGCTGACAAAGTGCAGCATCACACCAAAGACAACACAGAGTGGACGGAGGTCTGGAAGAGAAGAGACGGGGTCCAGAATGATCGACTGACTGACACTGATGGAAATCTGATCATTAATGATTTCATAGTCAGTGACTCAGGAACATATATAGTTCTGGACTCTGAAGGGGAACTCTTGATCACAGTGACTGTCAAAGGTGAGAGAAACCCAGTGGATATGTTTTTTTTTTTCTCATTCAAACTGAAGTCATATTGTATGAGTAACCTTTATTATCTTCTACAGCTTCTGTCTCAGCAAGAAAACACAAAGGTAACACAGAAGAACAGTAAAGTGAGAGGCATTGAGAGCTTTAAAAACATTTCAACAAAGAGTTTAACAATGTAATTTGTGCTCTCTCCTCAGCTCCCAGCCTTCCTGCTCCAGGACACTGGAGTTTGTCAAAGAAACTAACTGTGTTTTTTGTGATTTGGGGGATTCTAGTGGTTCTAACAATTCTAATTGTGTTTTGGGTTTCTACGATTGAACCGATATCTGCAGGTTTTTTGTAAACTGTCTTCAGCACCAACAGATCTTCAGAGGATTCTATCAACATATTTCTGCAATATATTAACATTTTTCAGTATATGAGCATTTGGGCTGCACGCCTACACCAGGACTTTGTGTATTAACTGTGACCTAGTTACAAATCTGGAGTGTGTTTCACGTACAATGACGTAACTCACTGTTACAATGTAACTAGTATGTTCACTCTTAAAAATAAAGGTGCTTCACGATGCCATAAAATAAACTTTTTATCTAAACGGTTCCATAAAGAAACTTTAACATCTGAAGAACCTTTCTGTTTCACAGAAGGTTCTTTGTGGTGAAAGAACGTTCTTCAGATTATAAAAAGGTAAGAAAGAGATGCTTCTTTAAAGAACCTTTGACTAAATGGTTCTTTGTGGAACCAAAAATGGTTATTTTATGGCATCGCTTGAAGAACCTTTTGAAGCACCTTTATTTTTTAAGAGTGTTGGATTGTAGAAATGAACAAGTAGCAACTTTTTTCCCAAAAATTATAATAACATGGTCAGCTTTTGGGATGACAGCACGAGTCAATGAAGCTCCACTCATGGCGGTTTGACTAATGAACAGAGGCACCCACAATTAAAGGAGATGGAGGAAATCAGGAAAGTCATACGAGAAGACTTGGAAGAAGAACTCTGTTCCAAGTTTGTTCAAGAATATAGGAAGCACAGGTGATTTGATTCATCAAGTGTTCCCTCTCACATCATACTCCAGGGTTCCTTTGTGAATTTATGTACATGCACTCTTCAAAAACAGGCTTGATTGTTGACACACTAAAATCTATAGCTTAAAACGTGAGAACGTTAGCTCGCATATTTAGTCCTCATTGTATCAAGAAACTATGGTTAAAACCACAGGTCAAGGGCTGTAGTCCTAACCACAAAGAAATTGTGATGCTGTTTGCATATGTTCGTCTGAACTATGGTTTCAGGAAATGGTGCAACAAAGGAACTTGTGACTATAGTTGGCTAACGATGCTTTTGGGAAACACAAACACACCCCTGGACTAGTAGACTACGACAAGACTAATTCATGAAATTACTGTTTTTATTAAATTCACCACCTGTTGTTTCTAAGGAAAATATCCACAGTATAAAAAGTGAAAAGACTGACAGTGTACCTATATATGTTGTACAATGTTTTTGTAACTATATATGTATAAATTTATTTAAATATATTATTTATTTTAATATGGCATGAGGAAGTCTTGACTTCTCCTGTCTTCATCAGCTACTAGAGAGTTTTTCCTTTCTACTGTTGCTTTTGTCTGCTCAGTAGAGCATTTGCACTCTTTGTAAATCTGCAAAGAGTATGTATTGTGAAAAAAACAACCAAATTAAACCATTTATGTTATAAATATTTTTTTGGTATGTATTTTTGTATGATTAAATATTACAAAAATTTAATATTACAATTGTTATAAAATGTTCTACTATGTTTTTAATATGCATGATGAAATATCAGGATGTTTAAATAGTTTACATCTGAAGTCTCTTTGTGAAGCTGCATGACAGATACAGACACAATCAGAACTGAAATTTGCTGCTCAAATGGTTCAGATCTTGCGTATATTATAACCTAATGTACTGATTGGCACATCTCCATGCAGCACAGCAAACCATGGTGGAGACTATACAAGGACAACATGCGGTTCAGTTTATTAGAAATTGATTTGTGCATCCATTGCTGTAAATAGTGCATAGCAAAAGTCATAATGCATTCAAATATATGATTACATGTGTAACTCATATTTACAGTAAGATGTTTAAAAATTATGTTATGCTCAGTGTTGGGCATGCTACTTTAAAAAAAGTAATTAGTTATAGTTACTAGTTACTTCTCACAAATAGTAACTGAGTTACATCAAAAGTAACTAATTACCAGGGAAAGTAACAATTGTGTTAGTTAAAAAAATTTTTTTTTTCAAATATATCAAATAACTTGGATGCCCCCAATATTTAATATGTTAAATGAATGAAATGGACACTAAATAGAATAAATTGTTATTATAAAACATTGTACACTAATCTAGACTATTTTAATGTTGCTGTGGAACAATGTGAGAGACACCTTCAAGGGGCTAAATATCATGCTATTAGGGTAGCAATGCAATGTAAATCAAATTATTTACTACTAATTACCAAAAACTATTTAAAGGGTGCTTCTCAAACGAAATGCTGCATCCAACGATGACGGCAGAAATGTCGCTGAATGTCAATCGCTGCTCTATAACTTTGCTGAATTCTGTATATAAATCGTGAGCTGCAGTATATTCTAGGAGACTAAAACCCTGATTAGAAGAACTAATTTCACACGATCTGGTTTTATGAAAGGTCGACACATTTGAAATAATATTCATCTTGTTTTAGACATTTTAGATTACTCTAAGTAACACTGACTGTGATTTTGGTTCTGCTGGTTCTGATTCTGACAGCTGTCACGTTACACAGGTGTCTGCACAGAGGTTACCTGCAGAGTAGTCTTAGCCTCAGACGTCACGCCCACTGAACATTGGCTAAACGTCTGATGCATATGGCACACTTTTCTGGAAACACTTCAGGAATGCCGAAGTTGTCATCTGACTGGTTGAATTAAACCGGATTTCCGGGAGACGCGAGTGTCGGGTTTATTTTCGGTCCGCCGGGAAACAAAGATGCCGTGGCGCCAAACCCCCTCACAAAAGAAGAAAGCCGTCGTGTTTACAAATGTGATGACGAGCACTTATCAGGGTCAACTAAACGCTGGATTTTCAAAAGTATGTGAAATATTTAAAGTTTGTGGCATAGAATCTTTAAAATACATCCGAGAGTTTCACACACCGGTTTATTATTGTGGTGACATTTCCACGCCCCGAAACGTGACGCTAAACGAAACGAACTATGATTGGTTGTTTAACATGTCGGTCAAACGGCCTCATGGGCGGGCCTTGGCCAATGAAAGCTACCATACATTCCAGACCTTCAGCCGTCAGTCTGAAGGTCTGGCTAAGCGAGACTATCTGCAGAGTGTCTCTAGTGGGGATTTAAGGGGAATACAGAAGACCCAGAAGCATTGAGGGCCCATCCTGATGTCTGCCGAGGGCCCGTTGGACCCTGATTAAACTGTACAGGTGTGCAGGACACCTAGTAGTGACATCACTGGTTAAAGCTGGAATTCACCACATGACATAAAATCTGAAGATCTGATGACTTTATAAACAGTCATAAACAATATGTGTTCTAGAATTGACTCCAAATATCAAATGTGGGTGATATCCTCAGACTGCATGCAATCAAAGTCTGAAAATAATAATAAAAATAAAATTAGTCTGCACTTCATACAGTACAGGATTTTCTGTGACATCTGTCAGCTCTGACTGACCGACCAAAGTCTAGCAGCACTGAATGAAGGCAAATACCTTCAATTTAGGGAAAAAATCTATACAAAATTAATGTAATTTATTCCATAGATCTGAAGAAGTTTCTGTCAACTTATTTCTGTAATAAATTTTCAGTACGTGTTCACAGTTGCGTGGGCTAGACCCCACCTAAGGAATCAGTTTGTTAACTGTATCTTCATTTAGTATTTATGTAAAGCTTCCTGGACTAGTTACCAATCCTAATTAATCAACTAGGAATTATTGTTTCTATAAATAAAAAATAGGAAAATAATAATAATATAAACATGCATATCTGTGCCAAAATAACAGTATGCTTGTACATATGTATAGTTTGTCAAATTTTCAGTTTAAAAATGTATGTTAAAATAATAATATATGTATATATTGCCTTTGTCTGCTGAATAATGGATTTGCAATTTTCTTTGTAAATCTGCTTTGAAATCTGCATGTATTTGCATGGAAAAAATAAACCACTTTTGTAAAAAACATTTTGCTGGTTTGTATTTTGTATGAATTAAATTATTATTTTACTATATATTCAGGAAAACAATGCTTTATTGATAATATTATGATGAAATATGAAGAGGTTGTTTGAACAGATTACATCTGCATTTATGTACAGACTGAACCGTCTCTTTGTGAAGCTGCATCAGATTCAGACACAATCAGAGCTGAAAACTGCTGCTCAAACTGTTGAGATCAGGCTGAAATCATCAGAGAGCTTGTTGAAAATAAACATCAGCCACTCTAAACATCATGCAGCCATAAACAGCCAGAAGCTCAGTGTTTGGTGGATTTTTTTCTTATTCTACTTATGTCCTTATTAATTGACTGCATCTGGATTCACAAATCTACTACACACAGTGTTTTGTTAGCACAGCATTTATGCAAACTGATAGACCGCATTTCTTCTGACAGGCAATCTGCTTAGATATAATAACCAGCAGAGGGCAATAAAGTCCGATCATACTCATCATAGTGGGAGGCTCCATGTTTCCAGACTCAGGAAGCTCACAAATTACTTTCAGTTTTGTTTTACTGTACTTACTTACATCTCGCTAACCGTGCAGTGGTGATTTACAAAGTTTAGACACACAGAAAGCAAGACTCATGCAGAAGTTTTACAATGTAAGTTTTAAGCTTGTCAGTTTTGTGTTATTATACTACTAGTTTTGTTTGTTTGTTTGTTTTTTCCTTGGTGGAAAAGAGTTACCTGCTAATGATGCTAAGGAAATGTCAACATGTTTAACATTATTATCATGAACAAAGTTTATGCTGAAGTTTTTTATTGGTAGATTTATTAATTATGATATTGTTCTACACTGATTGCTCGTTGTAATCAAATAATTTCAGTTACTGAATTTCTATGACTTTCAGTTTGGACATTTGGGTTTGACCAATCACGAGTCGGATAATTACACAACATCTATAAAATGTATTTAATAATTATAAAATTTATAGAATCAAAAATTCAGATTATAGTTTGATGTTTCTTGTTAGACATTTTTGTTATGTCAGATGTGTTAATTATTTAAAACAAAGTGAAACTGTAGGTTTAGAGTCAGCTGTATTGAGGTCAGTTGTGTGTTATTTTACCCCTCAGCAAAGTATTTCATCATTATATTATTGATGTTTGTCTGTATATCTGTCACATAACTGCTCCTCTGTATTCTCATCAGGTTCAGAAACTTCAATCTGCTGATGCTGCTGGTTTGTCTTGTCTATCATAATGGTCAGTTTAATTGTGTTCATAATTTGTGTCCATTTCTTGTAGTCACTCAGCCAAGTGACTTTTGTTAACATTTGTGGATTGGTTTTAAATTTCCCAGCGTATTACATTATCATGACATCACTGATTTATCATTGTAGTTAATATATTTTAATAAACATTACTGTACGGTATAATAATGTGATCAACACTAAACATGTTATAATGTTCTGCTGCTTATTGGCTTCATGTATGTTTATTCTAGTTGTCTAAAATAGCTATACTAGAATGTTTTATGATGAGCTTGATTACAGAGAATAAACAAAAACATCACATTTATTTTTCAGTGCTGATACTTTGTATTGAATTAATATTTACTGTCTGTATTTGCAGGAAACACCGATATACCAGTGTCAGGAAAAAAGGGAGGAAACATCACCCTTACTTGTGAATTTGAGACCAATAAGATTTTTCACATTGATTTAATCAGTGAGTCAAAAGACATAGATGTCTGTCAGACTGAAGACTGTAGTGGAAGAGTATTTAAAAAAGCAGCATGTGACGTCGTCATCAAGGATCTGAGCTTCAGTGATGCTGGGACATACTTTATGAGAGTCTATTACAATAATGATCAGACAAACGTGGTGCAGCAAAAGGACCGGATGTACCAACTTCATATTCATGGTAAATTCATAACTGATCAAACCATCAATGTGTTTTTTTTATTATTACATTTGATTATACATTATAATAATGATTGATGTCTTTGTGTTTCTCCTCAGATGATATTTCTGTGAAAGCAGGCGGGCCACTAAAAATGCATGTTCTGATGTCCTTTGCTGATAAAGTGGAGAGAAACTCCGGTGGAGAGTGGAGGGAGGTGTGGAAGAGAGGTCACGGGGTCTGGAGTAATCGAATGAATGTCAGTGATGAAAACCTGATCATTACAGCTTTTACACATAATGATGCAGGATCATACAGAGTTCTGGACTCAGGAGGAGAAATCTTGATCACAGTGACCGTCACAGGTGAGAGAAACTCAATGCATATTTGAAAATATTATTTTTTAAAGCATTTAGACAGCTGAGGTTTATTCATCATGATTTGAACAGCAAATTGGTGTTAAACAGTGTGAATAACCATTCAATATCCTCTACAAAATCAGGTACAGAATCAACGGGAAAACAGGACACAGATAAAGACAAACCTGATGACACTGAAGAACATAGTAAGTAAATCAGGAGGCATTGAGAACTTTACAAAAAAAATTAAGCAGTGAGTTAAAAAAAAAATGGTGCTCTTTTCTCATGTTCCCCTTCCAGCTGTACACAAATGGATTTTGCCAGTAGGAGTGGGTTTGGTGATTCTGGCTTTGGCTGTGTTTGTCGTCATATGGCGATGTCGGCTCAGAGGTTACACACAGGCTCCAGTACAGGAGAATCCAGAGCACCCAGAGGTACCACTAAACAATCTTCACTGAACATGATGAAACTGCACAGGAGCTCTGAACACCTGGTGACAGCACTGTTTATGGAAATTGCCTTCAACACTAACATGATTCTGTCATCATATAACGGCAGCTAGAGGTGTGCCATAATATCACTGCACAATAATATAGTAATTGTTGCTTAATTGATGAGCAAACTGGCATGATTGATTATGTCACTTCACAGAAGCAAAAACAGGCCTTTACTGCAAAAAAATAAATAGTTAATAAATAAATGTAAAAAATAAACAAGGTAACTTGATGCAGTAAGAGTTTTGAGTTGTCTCAAATTGTTTATTTAAGTTCTTCTCAGTAAAGATACTTTGTTTAGCCAACATAAATATTCTTGTCACAGCAACTGAAGCAACAATTACTGTTAATTTTTACAATTATTTTTTTTTTTCCTGGATTAAAAAAAAGAATCTGTAAAAAGCCACCATTTTTACGTCTATTTATGAATGTCAAACATGGACTTATTCGTTTATCAGTTTATTTCAGCAGTAAGGACATAAGGAAATTCTAATGATTGTATTGAGAACATAGTGAAATGTTACAGAAACCTTAACGGACAACTCAGTCCTATTTGTAGACAACATTATCTTTATAAAGCATCCTACAAAACGGAGATATCCAGGATATAGATTTAAGAAGTTGAACATACTCTATATGCCTTAATACTTGATACACAAAAACCTTGAGAACAGCTGCAATCAACAGATGAGCTCTTTACATCACGACACAACAAATAACAAACAGTAATGACAAAACAACAATGAAAAAGTTTAAATAAAGTCAGCAAACATCAAACCAATAATCCTATAACGGTAACTGCATAATTTATTCATGCTGCAATGCATGCTGGGAACTCACAAAGACTTAACATTTCAGCAATATGAAATTATTTGTTCAGACAACTGTGTTTGACAAGTTGAGACAACATTTGTGGTAATTCTGTTGGTCTGACAAAGGTTTTTATGTAGTTTCAAGAAAACTGCATTTAATAATAATAATAATAATAATCCATTACATTTATATAGCGCTTTTCTGCTTTTCTAAGCACTCAAAGCGCTCTACATTGTGAGGGGGGGAAAAAATTTCTTAGTATTGGAGACTCAAAATTTTGGTCAGGTTTCATAAACTGGAAAATATGCAGTTTTCTTACACAGAGTCCACAAATTCATTGCATGATTAAGTCTATTAGAACACAGTTAAAATAATTGCAAAATCATCATAGGATACAGATGACCAAATTCAGGTTGATTTGCACTGACTGTTCCCTCTAAGGATATGAAAATATGATTTTACTGTAATTTGTCATGTATGTTTAGCACAAGTCTGTATAAATATGTCAACACAAGGAAGAGGACACACAAAGTTGAGCCTGTGTTAAGACTTTTTGTTTTTTCTTGCTGTTGTTACCCTCTGCTAACTATGGGATTTTATATGATGATTTATATCATGTATTTTATATGAATTTGTTAAGTTTTGTAATGTGTGTGCTATTTAACTTAAAAATCTATAAGGTTTCGTGGACACTTTTTTGTTCATTACTGTACCAAATTAATTAATTGGTGTTTAGGATAAAAATATGTATAAGTCCTTCTTATTACCTCACTGTGACTGTCACAATTTTGATCATCAAATATATGCAAATGAGAGCCGTCATATCTTGTGAGTTCAGCGATTTTCAATTTTCCTGTTTTTCTTTCTTTTCGGTTGCATTTCACTCATGTCTAACATTGATTTGTTTAGAAAATAGGAGGGAAAATTAAGATTTTCTGTACTGTATGATTCTGTATACATAAACATATATATTATATATTAATAAAATTACCTTTTTTTTTTACAGTTTTGAGAATTTTTCTTTTGATCACCAAAGCAAAAGTGACTTTGACTTTAAAAATGATTTCCTCTTTCCTCTTTAAAAAAAAAGAATCACCAGAAAACATGTGTATTATTATAAAAGTTTAGCCAGAATAAATCCTTAAACGTGTTAATACGAGACTGATATAGAGCTGCTGTCTGTGTTAAGTTACATACACTATTTCAACTTGTGACATGTAAACCAAGAAGAGGCATGACTTGTATTTATACATTTTTGCAAAGTACTTTTTATGTAATATGATAAACAATAATAATTAATCAAAATCACATCTCAGGTGCTGTTCATAAGCATACAATATGTTCTATGAACCCTGGAATATTAATGTCGATGGCTCACAAATCTCTTTACAAATGTCTTTGCAAGCTAATAGACCACATCCAGTATTAAGAACTACACTGGGAAATCATGAGGATGTTTAATACCTCTTTGCACACAGTGTTTTGATGCAGTAAATCAAACTGGGAATGCAACACTTGAACTGATATGAAGACTATTATTTTTGGAAGTAGAAAGAATTTGTGGTTTAGTGTCTCTGCATTGTTGTCTGATTACAAAATATAAACATTGACATGTTTTAAACTCTGCAGAATGACAAAATGGCATTTTGCTACAATTTCACATCAGTCACATGACCTGTTTGTCAGTTGGAGTGTATCCGGTTGTTCTGGTTCTGGCTCTGGCTGTGATTGTTATTGTGATTACTTGTTATTCATAATTTATTGATTCTCCCTAATTCCTCTTTTTCATCTTTCAATTTTTTCTATCTAAAATAGCCTACTGTTTATATACATTCAGGAAGTTTTCCAGTTTTGTGGACATTCACACAAAGACCAGTCACTAGTCAGGTGCACTACACAGCATTGGACCACTGGATTTAAAAAAATATTTCAATTTTAAGAAGTGTTTTCTCAACATTGCATCAATTACTGATGAACACTACTTTTTACTTTATGACTCAGTGTTTTTTTTTTTTTTTTTTGGAAACCTTGACATAATGTAATGTTTAATGCACTTCATGTTGTTAATAACAACAAATGGAATATATTTTCTTTCTTTTTGTATTTTTATATCAATATGATTCAAGACTATCTTATTGAAATCAATGTAATAAACGAGTTAGATCAAAAGTAATCTAAAAGTAGTCTGATTATATTACAGTTTTTCTCGATTGCTAACACACTATAACTGATTAATTTGGCCCAATTTTCCAAACCATTCATACAGTTCTCGAAACAAAGACACATTTCTCAAAACTTTTAACACATTTCACACACGTTCCAATTTGCTCAGTGTTTTCTGCAAAACTCTACACAAAAACGCCATCATTTTGCACAGGTTTAACCATGTTCTCATTCAGAAAACACAAACACACAATATAATTAACTCAAGCATCAAAAAATGAACTCAAAGAACACACATTTATCCATGTGTGAACATTACAATTTTTCTCAATTGCTAAAACACAATTTATTTTTTGTTATCAACAGTTATTTATTTATTTTTACACACAACATCACAAACACAACATCCACTCAGACAAACAAAACATAACAACAGACACATACTCAATATTTCAAAAGTCCAGTCAAAAGGAATAGAGAGAGGGAGAGAAAAAGAAAAAACAAACAAGTCATTCCAGAAGATGGCGCAATCCAATCCCGCATATTAAATATGTCTCTTGTATCAGGGCACAGGAAATAGATCCACGGTGCAAACATTCCAACACACGGGCCCGTTCAACGGCAGAATCTAAACCATTCACATTCAGTGACAAAATATCTAGAGTATGCATTGAATATTCACAAACCCAAAATTGTATTCAATAAATGAAGAAAAGCAAGAGCACTCCCATTCTGTAAATGACATGCAAACGCTAAGTGTGCGTTCTAGATATCAAAACACCTAGATGAAAAATCCTTTTAGAAGTAAGGTAAAGTAAATAAAAGTATGAATATCTGTTGTAGAAAATAAAAGCAACACAGACAGAAATAACCAACAACTATAGACAAAAAAAACCAACTCAGGCCGCACGTTACCGAGATCTGATTGAGCAACAAAAAATTGTGATGATCCGTGACCGATCTCGTGTCTGCTTCGTCTCGGTAGCTATGGCCTCAAACTCCTCTCTTAGCTCTTTAACAGACTTGTTGGTCGCTTGTATATCCTCACGCAGTTCGCGCAATGCTGGAATCAGCACAGAGTTCACAGCATCTCTTACTGCCGAAGTCACAACCGAATCCAAAGTGCTTTGCTGTTCTTTAAATGCTAGCTTGATACCGTTAGTGATAGCATTGTGGATATTCTCTCTCTGGAGATGGTGGAATCTCTGAATTTTTTCTTTATTGGCGATTGCCCAATCTCTCTTTTCCAATCGCCTTTGACTGCTGAAGTATTCATGATGGGTCCGATGCAAAGTGGTTCGAAGTTTACTGACAGGATAATAAAATATTTGACAAAGTCAACAGAGCGAAAGACTACGCGTGCATCGAAGTTGAAGGGTCACGTGATCTTCTCCCTAAAACACAATTTCTGAAACCTTGCTCCATTTTCTGAAACCATTACAAATTTTCTCAATTGTTTACACACATTTTCTGAAAGCATGCCTCATATTCTCAGAACTCTACACACAAATCCAAAAAAAACACACACACTGGGCAAAACCCCTCAATTCTCCTGCAAAATGAAACTTTACATTCAAAACAATGTTATTTCTTCTCAAAATGGGATTTTGTTTTCAAATGACACACACAAACCATCATATGTATAGACATTTATAAGAACCAGCTGAACACTAATGTGCTCAATGTAAAACACTATGATGAATGAAATAAAACACTTCTTCTCCATTCATCATAATGACTTAGGCCTTTTTTGGTTCAGTGTTACACTTACTACAGACAGTACAAACATAAGTGTGTTGTAAAATATTTGAGAATATTGTTTTTATACTCAGAACACACAAATACACGGTAAAATTTTATTTTATTTTTCCCGCAAAAACAATGTACACAGTGTACATTCCCAACCAACACAAAGTTGCACATACACTACATACAAAACAACAGAAGAATTTACTGTATACAGTTACAGTAAAAAAAAAAAAACTAAAAAAAAAACTATGCTGCATCCTCTCTTCTGTTGTGGTCTGGCCACAGCACCTCATCCACATCACAAGCAATGTTTTCCCTGGCCAAGCAGCGGGGGAAATATCGCCTAGCATGGCGATTCCAGCCATGAAAAGCATCAGCTGCTATATCTCCACATGCGTCCTCCATAGCTTGGAGAAGAGGTATACGCGTTTGTGGATTTCGGTCATACACTTTCCATCTCCAGGCAGAAAAAAATTCCTCAATAGGATTGAGGAATGGAGAATATGGAGGGAGATAAACAACTAAAAAGCGTGGGTGGGCAGTGAACCAGTTACGAACCAGAGCAGCCCTGTGGAAACTTACGTTGTCCCAAATGACAACGTACCTGAGCTGCTCTGGGCCATCTACCTGATCTGGTGGAATGAGTGTGTTGTGTAGGGTGTCAAGGAATGTGATCAGATGGGCGGTGTTGTAGGGGCCAAGGGTAGCATGGTGATGGATGACGCCGTGGTGGGTAATCGCTGCACACATTGTGATGTTCCCTCCGCGCTGGCCAGGGACTTCAACAATGGCACGTTGGCCGATGATATTCCTTCCCCTCTTTCGTCTTTTTGTGAGGTTGAACCCAACCTCATCAATGAAGATGAACTGGTGCTCCACTGCAGCCACCTCTAGCACTCTGAAACACACATGACAATATCAGAAATAGACATGGAGTGGTCACTATTGTGAAGCACAATCATTATGATTACAATATTGAAATATGTATAATTTACTGTATACAGTGTTGAGAGTATGCATCAATTGTGGGACTCACTTGCACATAGTTATATCGCAATTCTTTGACTCTTTCTGAATTGCGTGCAAATGGCACCCTGTAGACCTGCTTCAGCCTGAGATGATTTCTGCGCAAGACACGGTCCAGTGTTGATAAGCTTACCCTATCAATATTTTGAAACATGTCATTGTTTTCTATTATTTTTCTTTGTATTTGCCATAATGTTATGGCGTTGTTTTCTAGGACTATGTTCATGATTTCAGTTTCGTGTTCAGGAGACAGAACACGTTCCCGACCACCTTGTGTTGGTAATCTTTCAGTTCTGCCAAACAAATAGTAAAATACTGTAAATACAAAAGTAGGTATACATTTCCTAAATACTTGAAACATACTTTACAGTATTTTTACAGTCCTACAGAACAGTCCACAGGCAATACTGTACTACTGTACTCATTGAGTACTGTATTGATATGCAGTACTGCAATTTTCTAGTGAGAGTAGATTTCTTACCTATTCTCATTTCGGAAAGTCCGGATGATGGATGCTACAGTGTACCTGCTCAAATGTGGCTGTACTCTTTGCCCAGCCTCCCTCATTGTTAGACCATGGTTACAGTTTTTTTGGATTGCTTAAGCACAATTTTCAAAACAGGGCCCGTGTTTTCAAAACACTACACACAATTAGCACAACCACACACCCAATTAACAAAACACTACAGATCCTTTGCATAATTAAACACTCTTGTAAAAACTATACACTTCTGTTTAAAAACCACACTTTGTTACCATATGAAACACACGTTTCACATTTACTATACTCTGTTTGCACGAGTTACACTCTGCTGTGATAAACCTAAAACAATTTTAGCACTTCTACTTCCCTATGATTAGAGTAGGCTACCATCAACAAAGTACAAATATAATGTAAATCCACCAACCACTACACAAGACCAATGTTGCAGACTGAAGAAACTCATTTATTTCTCAACACGCCCAAAATGTTGACATGGAGATTCATAATACTGTAACAAAATGTCACTTTACGTATTGTACTGTAAGTTTACTGTAAAAAAAAAAAAAAAAACTAGACATTGTCTCTTCGCCTAGCTGGATCTGGCCAGAGAATTTCATCAACATCGCAGGCAATGTTGTCATTAGCAAGACACCTTGGAAAGAAACGTCTTGAATGACGAATCCATCCTTGCATTGCTGCTACCTCCATCTGGTCACAGGCCTCCTCCATGGCTTGGATGAGGGGTACCTCAGCCTGGAGACGGAGATCATATACCTTCCACCGCCATGCCGAGAAAAACTCTTCTATAGGGTTGAGGAATGGAGAGTATGGTGGAAGATATAGGACGGTGAAATGTGGATGTTGCTGAAACCAGTTCTGAACCAGAGCAGAGCGGTGGAAAGACACATTGTCCCAGACAACAATGTATTGCATATGATCGATTTGATTTGCTGCTGTTATGTTGTGCAATTGGTCCAAGAATGTAAGTATGAGTGCTGTGTTGTAAGGGCCCATATGGGCATGGCGGTGGAGGACCCCATTCTGTGTAATGGCTGCACAGAGTGTTATATTACCCCCACGTTGCCCTGGGACATTGACTATAGCCCTGTGGCCAATGATGTTTCTTCCCCTCCTTCGTGTTCTCGTCAGGTTGAACCCAGCCTCATCTACGTAAATGAACTCATGCTGGATCTCCTCTCCATCCATTCGTAAAACTCCCTGAAGAACAGTGTCAGGCAAAATTGTGTAGTTCAGTGTAGATCTAGTATACATATTACAGTACAGTAAATGATTATGAGACAGTATGCAAGATCACACTGCTAAAGTGAATACATACCTCTGCATAATCATGCCGTAGTCGTTTCACTCTTTCAGAATTGCGCTCGAAAGGCACTCGATAAATTTGCTTCATTTGAATGTTTTTTTTAGGATGCGTGACAGTGTTGATTTTGAGACCTGATGGATATCGTTGAAACTGGCATGGTTATTGACCATGTTAGCTTGGAGCTGATTGAGTGTTATGGCATTGTTGGCCAAAACCATGTTTACTATCTCCCTCTTTTGCTGTTCTGTGAACATAGGAGGCCTTCCCCCTTGTCGTTCCTGACCCTCAATCCTATGTAGAAAAAAAAACAGTATACAATAGTACAGTAATTTCACAGGAAAAGGTAACAGAAGTGCTGATAGTGCATAGGATACAGTACTGTAAGCAGTAACTGAAACCGTGCAGATGTTTTTGATATGATGATACTTTTACAATACCTATTTTCCAGTCGAAATGTTCTTATCACACTTGCCACTGCGTATCGGCTTAGATTTGGCTGTACTCGCAGTCCAGCCTCCCTCAGCGTCAGGCCGTGGTTGACAACGTGGGCAACCAGTGTTGCGCGGATCTCATTTGTCAGATTCGGTCCTCTTTGAGCACCTTCTTGTGTTCCTCTTCCTCTTCCTCTTCCTCTACCTCTACCTCCAGCATGGCCTCCATCTCTTCCTCTTCCTCTGTTGATTCCTCCTCTGTTGATTCCTCTTCCTCCCCTTCCTCCTCCTCCTCCTCCTCCTCCTCCTCCTCCTCCTCCTCGTCGTCCTCCTCGTTCTCCTCCTAGTCTTACTCTTTCTCTGACTCTTTCCATTGTGCTTGAAGACCGATGAACTCACCTGCTGCTTTTTATAGTGCTTATACACCTGATTGGTGTGTCTACAATTAAGCAAACAAGTGTTTGCACACCTGATGTCTGTGTTGAACCAATTGGTTGGACGGTGCGGTAATTTGACAGTCAGTGCTTTGGTATTGCAAGGAAGTGACTTCATGATAGATTTTTGTGTGTAATGTATGTTAAGTGTGTTTAGTGTTTTGCAAATCACTGTGTGTAGAGTTTTGCAACAAGTGTGAGGTTGACAATGTGCTTATAGTTGTGCAAATATGGGCTGATGTTTTGCTTCTTGAGTGTAAGGTTTTGCTAATAGTGTGCTACTTTTAATTTTAGTGTGTAAGCAATCCAAAAAAACTGTAACCACATGATCAACCAAAGTGGCTCGGATCTCATCAGAGATTACGGTCCTTGGCCTTGGCCTTCCTCGTCCTCGTCCTCGTCCTTGTCCTTGTCCTCGTCCTCGTCGTCCTCGTCCTCTTACTCTCACTCCTCTGGCTCTGCCTCTGTTTCCAATGTTGGCATCCATTGCTCCAAAACAGAAGAGCTCACCTGTTGCCCTTTTATGCTAAAGCTCTGATTGCTAATTGTAAAACTGTGTGACGGGTGTTTGCCCTTGTGATGAGTCAGTGTGCATATTTGAATGGCAGTGTGTTCCTTGTGAAAACAAGATATTTTCTGCATGAAAATTGTGCCAAAAGCAGAGAATTGTGTGTATTGTTTTGAAAAAAGTGTGTTTTAGAACTGCAATTTGAGTGTAAAGCAGGAACTGTGCTTGTAGTTTAGCAGAATTGGTTCAGGGGGTTGGTGAATGAGTTACATGTTGTGGTCATTGTGTCTCAAGTACCAGAATTTGTGTGTAAACAATTGAGAAAAACTGTAAACACAAAACCTCATCTTCAAGCACTATTTACAAAACCTCTGACTCCTCTCGCAAAATGAAACTTTCACCTCAAAACAGTTTTACCTGTGTTCAAAATCAAGCACTGCTCTCAAATCATAAACAAAGTGATCAAAATGATATACACTATCAAGCAGTCAGTAAACAATACACCAAAAAATAGAAAACACATTGCTCAAAACATATAGTTCTCAGGGAGAAGTACATTTTTAATCTCAAAACAAATTTAATATTTTTCCGTCATTGTCTTTTGATGAACGAAAACATGTTCTATCATAGTAGCTCAAAATTGATCAGAAATTAGAGGGGATCACGTGACCCTTCGACGGCGATGCAGACTTAGTCTTTCACTCCGCTCACTTTGCCACATATTTTGTGATCCTGTCAGTAAAACTTAAACCACTCTGCATTGGAACCATCATGAGTGCTGGGGCAGACAAAGGGGATCGGAAAAGAGAGATTGTGCAATCGCCAATGAAGAAAAAATTCAGAGATTCAGCCATCTCCAGAGAAGACGACGATGCTATTGCTAACCGCATTGAACTAGCATTTAAAGAGCAGCAAAGCACTTTGAATTCGGTTGTGAATTCGGCAGTAAGAGATGCAATGGACTCGGTGCTGATTCCAGCATTGCGCGAACTGCGTGAGGACATACAAGCGACCCACAAGTCTGTTAAAGAGCTAAGAGAGGAATTTGAGGCGATAGCTACCACGGCAAAGCAGACACGTGACCGCGTTGATTCTGTTCAGGCAGCTGCATGTGAGGACAGGAGGACAGTCATGGACTTAAGAAATCAGCTGGAGCAACTCACCGAGAAGATGACAGATATGGAGGATAGAAGCAGGAGGAACAACGTACGACTGGTGGGGCTGCCAGAGGCGGCTGAGGGATCCGACGCGGCTGGTTTCCTCAGAGTTAATCTTTTCAAAGTGGATTCCTTCCTTGAGGGGCCGTGACATTGAGATTGATCGGGCGCATCGCGTGTATGACGGAGGGAGGGGCTCCGATCGGCCACGCACTCTCATCTTCCGTGTACTGAGATGGCATGACAGATCAGATATCCTGAAGGGTGCTCGGCAGGCTTATCCGGTGAAATGCACACAGAGTTTACACGTGTTTACGTGTTATTTACGGAATGGAAGTGCTTCTGTTTTTTGCATTTATTGTGTACAATCTTGGGATTATGAATATTCAATGCATACTTTAAATATTTTATCACTGAATGTGAATGGTTTAAATTCTGCTGTTAAAAGAACCCGTGTATTAGAATATTTACACCATAAATCTATTTCCTGTGCCTTAATACAAGAGACACATTTAAAACAATCTGACATGGCACGTTTCCAGAATAAATATTACAAATAGCTTTTTCCTGTGCTCAAAATAAAACTAAGGGGGTGCTTATCCTTGTTAACAGGAAGTTAAATTTAACAATTGAACATTTACATTTACATTTACATTTAATCATTTAGCAGACGCTTTTATCCAAAGCGACGTACAAATGAGGAGAACAATAGAAGCAATCAGACCATCGAGAGAGCAACAGTATACAAGTGCCATGACAAGTCTCAGTTAGTTTAGCACAGTACACGTAGCTAGGAATATATATTTTTTTTTTATTAAATAGAATAGGTAAGTGTTAGTATTAGTTAGTCAGGTGCTGGCGAAAAAGATGTGTCTTTAGGTGTTTTTTGAAAATGGCTAAAGACTCAGCTGTTCGAATTGAGATCGGGAGGTCATTCCACCAGCTGGGCACAGTCCAGGAAAAGGTCCGTGAGAGTGATTTGGTACCTCTTTGGGATGGCACCACAAGACGTCGTTCACTTGCAGAACGCAAGCTTCTGGAGGGCGCATAAGTTTGAACTAGCGAGTTTAGGTATATTGGTGCAGTGCCAGTTGTGGTCTTGTAGGCAAACATCAGTACCTTGAATTTGATGCGAGCGGCTATTGGTAGCCAGTGTAACCTGATGAAGAGAGGGGTAACGTGAGCTTTTTTTGATTAATCATTAAAGACCACTCTGGCTGCTGCATTCTGGATCAGTTGCAGAGGCTTGATAGTACATGCAGGAAGGCCCGCCAAGAGAGCATTACAATAGTCCAGTCTGGAGAGAACAAGAGCTTGGACAAGGAGTTGTGCAGCTTGCTCTTGCAGGAAGGGTCTAATCTTCCTAATGTTGTATAAGGCAAATCTGCAGGACCGGGCCGTTGTAGCAATATGGTCTGTGAAGCTTAACTGATCATCGATCACAACTCCAAGGTTCCTGGCAGTCCTGGAAGGAGTTATGGTTGACGAACCCAGCTGTATAGAGAAGTTGTGGTGAAGTGATGGGTTGGCGGAGAACACAAGCAGTTCTGTCTTAGCAAGATTGAGCTGAAGGTGATGGTCCATCATCCAGCTAGAAATGTCACTCAGACAGGCTGCAATGCGATCAGTTACCGTCGGATCATCTGGTTGGAATGAGAAGTAGAGTTGAGTGTCATCAGCATAGCAGTGGTAGGAAAAGCCATGCTTCTGAATAACCGATCCTAATGACGACATGTAGATGGAGAAGAGAAGTGGTCCAAGCACTGAGCCTTGAGGAACTCCAGTAGCAAGAAGTTGTGACTTTGAAACCTCACCCCTCCAAGACACCCTGAAGGACCCATCTGAGAGGTAAGACTCGAACCACAGGAGGGCGGTTCCTGAGATGCCCATCTTTCTGAGGATGGACATGAGGATCTGGTGGTTAACTGTGTCAAAGGCAGCAGACAGATCCAGCAAGATGAGTACAGAGGATTTGGAAGCTGCTCTTGCCAGTCTCAGGGCCTCTGTAACCGAGAGTAGGGCAGTCTCAGTTGAGTGTCCACTTCTGAAGCCAGATTGGTTGTTGTCCAGAATGTTGTTCTGTGCAAGAAACAGGGAGAGTTGGTTGAACACAACTCGCTCAAGTGACTTTGCAATGAATGGAAGAAGGGATACCGGTCTGTAGTTTTCTAAAAGTGCTGGATTTAGAGCAGGTTTTTTAAGCAGTGGGCTTACCCGAGCCTGCTTAAATGCTGTGGGAAATGTACCAGTGTGAAGCGAGGTGTTGATAATGTGAGTAAGCGCGGGTATGACCGAAGAAGAAATGGCTTGAAGGAGGTGAGTGGGGATAGGATCTAGCGGACAAGTAGTGGGATGATTGGAAAGGATGAGTTTGGAAACCTCCATCTCTGAGAGAGGAGAAAAGGAGGTGAGAGATTGTGTATTTGTCGTTATGAAGTTATTATTAGTTTGCGGTGTGAGGAATTGGTCACTGATGGTTTTTGTTTTATTTGTGAAGAAAGTTGCAAAGTCATCAGCTGTAAGAGTTGATGAAGGAGGAGGGGGAGGTGGACAGAGAAGAGAAGAGAACGTTTTGAAGAGTGCGCGAGAGTCGGAACAGTTGTTAATTTTGTTGTGGTAGTATGTCATTTTAGCAGTGGAGACATTTGCAGAGAAGGAAGAGAGGTGTGACTGATACACACTAAGGTCAGTAGAGTTTTTGGATTTGTGCCATTTCCTCTCTGCAGCCCTTAGTTTAGCACGATGTTCACGGAGAACATCGGACAACCAGGGGGCAGAGGGGGTAGCGCGTGCTGGTCTGGATGAAAGGGGGCAAAAGTTGTCTAAGCAAGATGTTAGAGTGAAGCAAAGAGCATCAGTAGCACTGTTTGTGTCGAGTGCTGAAAACTGAGAGGGTGAAGGTAGTGCAGATGAAACCATTGAGGATAGGCGAGAGGGAGAGAGCGAGCGTAGGTTACGTCGAAAGGTGACCTGCGAAGGAGCGTGTGCTATGTCAGGAGTTAGTGTGAGGTTAGAAGTGATGAGGAAGTGGTCTGAGGTGTGCAGCGGAGTTACTAATGTGTTGTCAGTGGAGCAGTAGTGTGTGTAGATGAGGTCCAGTCGGTTACCTGATTTGTGAGTAGCCGTAGTAGACACTCGTTTGAGGTCAAATGAAGTGAGAAGAGTGTTGAAGTCAGTAGCCTGGGGTTTTTCTAGGTGGATGTTGAAGTCACCGAGCAGTACCAGAGGAGTACCATCTTCAGGAAAGTTTGACAGTAACACATCCAACTCCTCCAAAAAGTCACCCAGTTGACCTGGGGGACGATACACAACTACAACGTGGATTTTAGCAGGGTGGGTAATAGTAATTGCATGAGATTCAAATGAACTGTTGCCTGTAGGAGATGGTAGAAGATCAAATTTCCATTCATTTGAAATAAGGAGACCAGTGCCTCCACCCCTCCCAATCATGCGAGGGGTGTGGGAAAAAGTGAAATTAGTGGAGAGAGCTGCAGGAGTGGCAGTGTCCTCAGGTTTGATCCAAGTCTCAGTTAGGGCCATGAGGTTGAGACCGGAATGGGTAGCAATAGAAGGAATAAAATCTGCTTTGTTTACAGCAGATTGGCAGTTCCAAAGACCAATTGGAACAGAGAGTAAAGTAGTAGAGGACAGAGGGACTGTTCATAGATTATTAGGATTGGCCTGCCTCCAACGTACAGCGCGTGCTCTCCGAGTGTTAGTAGTGATAGTACAGATTTGAAAGCACATAGTGAGTACAATTGATTAAACAATTAGATGAGTACAAGTTAGACAAAAAGTAAAGAAAGATGAGAAAGCAATACTCAAGTGCCTTGTCGGTGTCCTTGCTCGGTGGAGTCGTGCAAGGTAGAGTCGATCGTCTTTACACTCGTCGGTCTTCACACGAGGATGGCTTCACACGAGGGCTGCCGCGACCGCTGACGCGGTGTACAAACCAGTTTTATACTTGCCTAATTACTAGTCCCAGAAGTCAGCTGACCACGCCTTCCTACTTAGCAAACCGAAACTGGGAACTCCCGCGATAAGCACAAGAACAAACGCGACTTGCGAACGCGTTTACCAGGTAAAACACAGTATGCAAAAACAATGTTTCCTAGCAACGACAACTGAGCTGAAATCTAATGAGAAAACAAGACAAAACACTTACAAACTGCTGTTCTCTTCTGCTGTTCGACTGCTCCTTCACACCTTGGTAGTGATGAGAAGGGTAGATTTGTTTTTATCCGATGCAAAATATATAATAATAGGTTAGCATTGGTCTCTATTTATGGTCCGAATGAGACAGACAGTGTATTCCTTACACAGATTTCCAAAACTCTACTTGAGGAGATTGATTGCCCTCTAGTGGTGGGTGGTGATTTTAATGCTGTCATAAATCCTGCTTTAGATAAGTCTCAATCTGATACAACAGCAATCCATCCTCTAAATTATTGAATACATTTATCACTGAGCTCAACTTAATCGATTTATGGAGAATTCAGAATACTAAAGCTAAGGACTTCACTTTTTTTCTAATAGACACAAGACTTTCTCTAGGATAGATTACATATTTCTCAGCCCATCTTTAATTTCATCTAATTCCTCTATATCTATATTACCAATTTTATTATTTGATCATTCTGCTATGTTGTGCAGTGTTCCTCTTTCCTATGTCAAAGCCAAGTCCCCTAGATGGCGCTTTAACATATCATTATTAAGTAATCAGACTTTTATTACCTCTCTAAAAGAATATATTAAGGACTTTCTTGAAATTAATATGCCCTCTGATGTGGATCCTCAAATACTGTGGGAAACGACTAAGTGTGCTATACGAGGTTTCTGTATATCTTTCTCTTCTACTCTTGCCAAAGCGAGAACTCACCAGTTTACACAATTAGAAAATAAAATCCAATCATTACAAAACCTACAAAAACAACATTTTACTGAGCAACAGGCTACACAGCTGTCCTCTTTAAAAGAAGAATATGATTTACTTTCACACTCAAAGGCAGAATTTATTTTACATAGGACTAGACAAAAATATTATTTTGAATCAGAGAGACCTAGTCATTTAGTGGCCCTTAGGTTGAAAGAATGCAAGTCTAAGTCATATATTAGCGCAATAAAATCATCGGATGATCAGGTCACCACGAACCCTGTGGCAATTAATGACATATTTAAAGGTTTTTACACAAATCTGTATAAATCCGAAACAGATTTTGATGAACCAATTTGTAAGCAGTATTTAGATAAATTGGAACTGCCTCGGATCTCACAGATGGATAAAGAATCTTTGGAGGCCCCATTAAGTTTGGAGGAACTTCACGTCTCTCTAAAGAGCCTTCAAAAGGGCAAATCGCCGGGTCTAGATGGTCTCCCCCCTGAATTATATTTAGAAATTTGGGATTTGGTAGGGATACTTATGCTTAACTCATTTAATTTTGCAATTGAACATGGGGCATTTCATAGAGATCAAAAAACATCACTGATTTCATTACTTCTTAAAAAAGAGAAAGATCCATTAGATTGTTCCAGCTACAGACCGATTTCGCTTATCCCATGTGATCTAAAAATCTATGCTAAAGTGTTTGCTTCTCGTTTGGAGAAGGTAATTCACAGTCTGATCAAGGAGGACCAAACTGGTTTCATCAAGGGGCGCAATGCATCTGACAATATGCGTCGACTCCTTCATATTCTTGACTTTGTGGACTCCCACCCAACACCTTGTGCAGTCTTTTCACTTTATGCAGAAAAAGCCTTTGACAGGCTAGAGTGGAATTATATGTGGGCGGTTCTGCACTGTTTCGGCTTCGGTGAACACTTCGTTTCTATGATTAAGACATTATACCACTCACCTGCAGCATCAGTCATATCTGGTAATATTATTTCCCCCTCATTCCCTTTACAGCGGGGAACGAGACAGGGGTGTCCACTTTCCCCCTTATTGTTTTGTCTATCTCTCGAACCCTTAGCACAAGCCATCAGGAAATCTGAAGTATCGATTAAGATTCATGACCATAATCATAGTATTTCATTATACGCTGATGATATTATTCTATATTTAGACCACTTTGATGTTTCAGTCTCTAGTGTAATTAATGTATTTGATAATTTTAGTAGCCTATCAGGATATAAAATAAATTGGAGCAAATCTGCTCTAATGCCAATTAACAATGTTAAGGTTAATTTTTCTATTCCCTCATTTATCCCTATTAAGAAATCTTTCATCTATTTGGGCATTACCATATATAAAAACATTCATAAGATTGCCAGAGACAATTTTAATAACATTTTAGTTAAGGTCAAAAATGACATTCAAAGATGGAAGAATCTTAAAGTCTCTCTCCAAGGAAGAATCTCCACTGTTAAGATGAATTTGTTACCTCGATTTATTTTTTTTTCTCTATGCTACCACTTTCTCCCCCTCCAGGTTACTTTAAGGAGATCAACTCCATAATTTCTAAGTTTATCTGGAATGATAAATGTCCCAGAATTAAACTTACCACATTACAACATCCTAATAGCGCAGGAGGACTGGCTGTACCAAATTTTGAATTATATTATTGGTCGTTCCAGCTTAAGGCCCTTCATAATTGGGTTGATCCTCAATCTACAGTTTCATGGAGGGTGATTGAAGCTGACAAGGTTAAACCAAATAGACTTCAAGATATTTTATTTACTGGCACAGGAAAAAAAGGGGATAATTATAAATTTGGTCCGGTTGTGGCTAACTCTATTAAAATCTGGAAAACGGTTGAACGTCGGATAGGTGGACCCTTCAAATTCTGTAACAGTACACCTTTATGGCACAATTTTAACTTTGTATGTGGAAATCGTCCATTTGTCCAACCCTCTTGGTCCTCTTTAGGTGTGAACACGTGCGGTGATATATATGATAACCAGGGCCTCTGTTCATTTCAGGCATTGAGAGCCAAATTTTGTCTACCAGCATCTGCATATTTTGTCTTTCTTCAATTACGTTCTGCTCTCAAAGCGTATGGCGTTCCTTGGTCTTCTTCCATTTCCTCTCATCCTATGCGGGACTGGATTGCACCATCTGCTGGTCGGCCATCTGTTTCCTTAATATATAATAAAATTATTGATTGTATTACAAAACCTCTTTCTATTAAAACTATTTGGAATAGGGAATTATCTGACCTTAATTTATCTGTCGACTGGGAGAGAGTGTGGTCCAATCTTAGCTTAACATCTAAAAATCTGGCTCATCGTCTTAGTCACTTCAAAGTCATTCATAGAGCATACATAACCCCTTACAAAAGATTTAAAATGAAACTACAGTCAAATTTGAACTGCCATATATGTAACACTACATCATCGGGCACTTTTCTGCATATGTTTTGGGAATGTCCTATCGTCATCAGTCTATGGACACATGTAAACCTGGTTTTGTCATCATTACTGAGAATTGATTGGTCTGTTAACCCAAGTTTATGTCTTCTTAATGATGATTCTGGTCTCTGTATTAGTTCAATGCAAAAGAGAATGTTGTTTGCTGGTTTTACAGCTGTGAAGAAGACAATAATTCAGAACTGGTTTACACCACACATGTGTAGAGAGGCATATTGGATCCGTAGCCTCCTGCAAATTGTCTCATGTGAATGTACAATGGCGCGAGTCGGTGGGGCCAGGCCTTCAACCACTGAGGCTTGGCAGTGTTTTTTACTGAATATACGTTATTATTATTTAAAGGAGTAACTTTTGTGTTCTTGTTGTCCTTCCCTCTCTCCCTCCCTTTTGATTGAACCTTGAGATGTTGAGTATGTGTCTGCTGTTTTGTTTTGTTTTATTTTGGATATTATGTTGTGTTGTTTGTGAAAAAAATGAAAATAAAAAATTGATGATAAAAAAAAAAGAAGAGAAGATAATTCACTAGATTTGAAATTATAAAATGGTGTCTACAAGATACAGTAGATATGTGGAAGCCTGAATCCATGGGCGTCTGAAGCAAAAAAAAAAAGAAAACAAAGAAAAAAAAAAAAAAAAAACTGTATATGCCATTTCCTGTGTTCTGGTCAGAGGTGTCAAGTAACGAAGTACAAATACTTCGTTACCTTACTTAAGTAGAAATTTTGGGTATACTTTACTGGAGTAATTATTTTTCAGCCGACTTTTTACTTCTACTCCTTACATTTTCATGCAATTATCTGTACTTTCTACTCCTTACTTTTTAAAAATAGCCTCGTTACTCTCATTTCATTCCGGCTTGTTTTCATTCCGGCTTGTCATCGTTCAAAAAAAACAAAAAAAAAACGACCCAGTATCCAGATAAATCGTGCCATCCGGATAGAGTGAATTTGATTGTGGTTGGATGAGAAGAATAAACACCATTCCGACACCCTATTGGTTTGTATGCGATCCATCGCACCTGCACATGACACAAATCACGTCACACTCCAGCAAGGCCAGTGTTGGGGTCGTTACTCAAAATAGATTATTTCTTAAAAGTTATTATTTCTCCAATACTGGCTCATTTATCAAATGGGTGCTTTCTCTTCGTCCTCCGCAAATTAAGCTACAGTAGTTCAGTAGAGAGACGTTTGAATAAATTAGCATTTGCAATTGACAATGTTGTGATAAGTAGGCTATACTAACTTTGTAACTCCTTACCCCAACACTGGACATAGCAGACATACGTATGTAGCCAAGTACCACATGGCCACATTTGCCAAGTCCGTGTATTATACGTGACTTTGGGCTTCTTTTTTTGTAAAGTTGCGGGAAAAAATCCCTGGTCGCGCAGGTTGCGTTTTTTTGGGCTTATTTAAAAAAATATGGTTGCTTGTTAGGGAAATCTGACAAGCGACTTAATTTCTTTATTTATGTTCGCCATATTCTCCAATACATTGATTGACACTCTGTCTGCTCGCAGTTAATAGACAACCAGTGCAATAATATAAGAGCCATAGAGTAATTTGTCATATGTTCCGCTCCTCATTGGAGAAAAATCACATTCAAAAAGAAGACGCGTGACGCTGTAATCCAAGCGATGATAGAAGAAGACGTAGAGGAGTGGGATGAGTTTCTTTTAGCCTAATTTTTGCAAATGTTTTTGTAATGTATTAATTATCACAGGCTGTAATAAAAAAAACAAGTAGCCATGTCCTAATAATAAATACATTTGGTTTGAATAGCCTGGTATGGCAAGATGTCTTAAAATGTATTTCTTTTTTTAACTTTTAAACTTAGACCACATTATTAGATTACCTTTTGACTTCATGAATACACATAAATGACAGCTTGATGATTTTTTTATCTTTTTAATAATATTATATAATATCATATTTTATTTTTTAATATAATATATATTATAATTTAATATAATATTTTATATATTTTTCTATAATATTTATTTGGCATTTTGTTTTGTATGTCATTTATTTGATAGTTATATATACATTATTTTATTTTAAATGGTAGAAAAACCTGTTTTTGACCTCATAATAAAGCACGTTCCCTCTGTACATGGCTGTAACGAGCAGTTTTGTGGAGCTTGGAATTCTTTATAATTAATTAAAAACAAATATTGCCACATTGATGGCTCAAGAAGGTGTAATTGTTCAAATAACACAGTTTCATTTTAAAATATAAAAAATTGTAACCAAGTGTAATATTTGGCTAGGGACAGAAAAATGGACATTTCCATAGAATGACCCCAATATATTTTAGGCTATAAATATGTTACAGCTCTCCTTTGAAGCTCTTGTGTTTTTCTCCTTTTCCATCTCTCCAATCCTATTCTGCTCACAAGTGATTGGAGATGAGTTTTGTTCCCACTTTTGTTGCAGTTTGCGGATTTTTGTAAAATAGCTTCTGTTTTTGCTTTTCAGATAAAATAGTGGT
The DNA here is from genome assembly GCA_023376895.1 of Aspiorhynchus laticeps. Lineage (NCBI taxonomy): Eukaryota > Metazoa > Chordata > Actinopteri > Cypriniformes > Cyprinidae > Aspiorhynchus > Aspiorhynchus laticeps. Next base: position 44,519 of record JALXFT010003898.1, read on the forward strand.
TTCAGTTTAATATGTTGCAGGCTCATTTATTGGTTATAAATAATTGTTAATAAATAATATTGATGATAATAAATCATCCAAAAAAATTATTGGGCTTGTTTTTGAAGCTGCTGTTGCTTATTTGTCTGTGTCCGTGGCAGAGACTCAAGAAGAGAACTCGAGTGAAATGTCCCAACCAAGCACCAGCGAGGAGGTTTGTATCAGGATCATCTTCCACTCCATGAAACATGTTAATGCTCAGTAGTACACATACGGTATATGTTTTTTTTATGTATTTGCATTGTACTAAAATGTGTTCATTTTCAATGGGCATATATGCGGCTGAAACAGGTAGCCTAGTGCATCCCAAATTTTTCAACATTAACATTTTAATATAACATTATAGTCATTATGGCCTTTAGAAAAATGTTTTTTTTTTGAGGAGGTGGGGTAGTGCACAATAGGACCCTGTGGCACGGCATAAGCTTTTGTCCTTAATGGCATTTTTTTCCTTACATTACTTTTACTTTTATACTTTAAGTCAGTGGTTCTCAGACTTTTTTGGTCGCGCCCCCCCTTTAAACCTATAAAAAAATCTGGCGCCCCCACCCCCCCCCCCCTCCCGAATCCCCATCCCAACTAATTTCACTAAACATTATGAAAAATTCATGTTTTTTTTTTTATTTAAAATACCTACGGGGCGGGGCGGGGCGGGGGGGGGGGGGACACCTGCATCACTTGAAAAATTGAAAAATAGCATAGAGTGAATAACTGTTATTATTATTCTCTCTGTTATCTTATTTATTTATTTTTGTGGGTTTCACGCTGTCCCCAAAGGCATATGACACACAGAGGCCAACAATATTAACACCTTGTCTACACCGGACACGAGCGGCAAAATAAGTTACAGCAGAACACATTATAATAAGTGATGCTGTCTACACACTGGATGTGGCGCGGCGCGACAATCCCCGACATTAAACTGATGCCTCGGTTTAGTTATGACGTACTGACACAAAGTTAAAATGATTTACAACGGTCACGTTGTCGCGTCCAGTGTAGAGCTGTTGCAGTGCGAGCTGCGTGACGCGCGTCCGGTGAGTGAAGCCGAGAGCAAGAATGCATATTATTCCCCGTCATATTTTCTGCATCTATCTTTTGAATGAACAGCACCTGCCTGGGTCTGTGTGACTTCGTTTATGGCTTTTTTCTTCCCTTTCACAAACCGATCCATCTCCCATTCTAAGTTACGTCATTTGGCTGTTTACTGTTTTATTTATTTTCTTTTTCTGCTGATGGCCCGCGCCCCCCCTGCAATACTCTTGCGCCCCCTCCCCCTGGCGGGCGCGCCCCACACTTTGAGAACCACTGCTTTAAGTAGTTTTGAAACCAGTACTTTTACACTTTTACTTGAGTAAAAAGCTTGAGTTGATACTTCAACTTCTACAGAAGTCTTTTTAAACCCTAGTATCTATACTTCTACCTGAGCAATGGATGTGAATACTTTTGACACCAGTGACAAATATATACATATGGTTCCAAAGATTCAGTAGCTGGACGAATAGCTGGAGCTATGTACATCCCTCTTTCTAATTATAAATCTGCAAAATATTGATATATCTGTATTTACTGCAGAGAAGGTGGCTGTTTTGGTGGCATTGCAGTGGGTAGAAGAAGTTAAACCATCTGCTTTAGTAATTTGCTCAGATTCATTTTCAGTCCTTACTAGTTTAATAAGTGGAAAATTGGATTCCAGACAAGATTTATTAATAGAAATATTACAAAATCTTTACAGAATTTGCCAACTGAGACTTTTATCAGTATTTCTGAGGGTGCCGGCTCATGTTGGTGTGGTGGGGAACGAGGGTGTGGACAAGATAGATACAGTAATATCTGTCTGAGAATTGGTCATTCTGCCCTCAACAAATCAGTGCAGATGATAGAGAAACATGATTCTGGTCAGTGCAATAAAAGTGGACTTCCAGAAACTGTAGCGCATGTATTAATTGTATTGTGTATGAAAGACAAAGAATTCAGTTAAGAATGACTTCATTTCTATTGGCATGAACCTTTTAACTTCGCAGAATATACTAAACTGTTCTTACAAAGTTTATGAAGCTGTTAATTTTTTGAAAGCAACAAAGTTATATAAGAGAATATCGAATCCCCCCCCTCTCTCTCTCTTTCTCTCTCTCTCTTCTGATATCAATGCCTAACACTCCATCCCAGTAGGTGGCGGAATATGCACCATTAATGTCAAAGAAGAAGAACGTCCAAGCTATCCCTTAAAGAACACCTATGTGTTTACCTGTCACCACTCCATAGACTTCCAGTGATTTGAGACATTTTGGCAGTCAGATCAAAAGACTCATGCAGAAGTTTTATCATGTAAGTTTTCATGCTATTAAAAATAAGACTTGTGTGTTTTTGTGTTATTATACGAATAGTTGTGTTTCTGTTTGTGTAAAACTAAACCTGCTTGTGATGAGGAAATATATTTAAGCTAAAAGTCTTTTACTGCGATTATGATGATAACGACTGTTGTTTGGCAGCAAGAAAAATAATTTCATAAATGTTTGTGTCCATTGGATGTTTCCAATCTTGAGGATTACTCTGGAATCATTTATAAAACTAAAGATTTAGATTAGGCTATAGTTTGTTTCTTATTCTTATATTGTTATCATGTCCTATTCAGACAAAATGAAAGTGAATTTCCACTCAGCAAAGCATTTTATCGCTGTGTCTTTGTTATGTGTGTCTGTATCTCATGACATATCTTCTGTATTCTCATCAGGTTCAAATGCTTGAATCTTCTGCTGCTGCTGTTTTGTTTTGTCTGTCCTAGTGGTCAGTATCATCTTTGTTAATAAACTGAAACTTTTTTCAGTGTCAGGTACAGTTGTTAAACATAGTTAATTGCTTATCTATTGCGCCACCCAGCCAAGTGGTTTTTGTTGACATTTGTGGACATTGATCAGCAGAGGCTCGTCTCTGTGGTCAGGTGTGGCAGGCAGTGCCCCACCTAAGTATTTGTCCAACTTAGAAGAACTCAAAATGGAATCAATCCAAAATGGTTTGGATTTAACATTAATATGTAACATAACATTATTCAACAAGAGTTTCAACACTACTTGAAGTGAATTGGTTATATTGAAATGTAGCTTGTAGCATAGCTAACTTGAACCACTGAACCAGACCATTACGTTTTCAGTGTAAATCTGTGGTGAAAAATGGAAATGCAATGCGCCCTAATTTAGAGTACTAACATGCAGTGTTGGGGGTAACGCAATACAAGTAATGTGAGTTACGTAATCAGATTACTTTTTTCAAGTAACTAGTAAAGTAACGCATTACTTTTTAATTTACAAGAAAATATCGGAGTTATTTTTTCAAAAAAGTAACGCCAGTTACTTTGTTTTCCCATTTATTGACTGACAAGTCTCCTGTCAAAATCAGAAGTACAGAGGCATTATGTGTGCTGTGTGAACATGATATTACTGTCGTTCTAGACTAAATGTGAATGTGTATTAATTCATCCCACTTGCAAAAAAAAAACAGATTTAGTATTCATCAAAATGAATTACAACAGTGAAATGCAAACTCAGAATATGATGCACGCCTGCAATAATTAAATGTTAAATAATACAAATGTACAGTCATGGCCAAAAATATCGGCACCCTTGGTAAATATGATCAAAGAAGGCTGTGAAAATTAATCTGCATTGTTAATCCTTTTGATCTTTTATTTAAATAAATCACACAAATCTAACCTTTCATTGGATAATAAGAATTTGAAATGGGGGGGAAATATCATTATGAAATAAATGTTTTTCTCTAATACACATTTGCCACAATTAACAGCACCCTTTTATTCAATACTTTTGAAAAAATGAAACCTTCATTTGCCAGTTTAACAGCTCTAAATGTTCTCCTATAATGCCTGATGAGGTTAGAGAACACCTGACAAGATATCAGAGACCATTCCTTCATCCAGAATCACTCCAGATCCTTCACATTCACAGCTCCATGACGGTGCTTCTTCTCTTCAGTTCACCTCACTCATTTTCTACAGGGTTCAGGTCAGAGGACTGGAATGGCCATTGCAGAAGCTTGGTTTTGTGCTCGGTGACCCATTTTTGTGTTGTTTTTGAGGTTTGTGTTTGGATTATTGTTCGGTTGGAAGATCCAAACATGGCCCATTATAAGATTTCTAACAGAGTCAGTCACTTGTTGATTTTTTATCTGTTGGTATTTGATAGAATCCATGATGCCATGTGTCTAAACAAGATGTCCAGGACCTCCAGCAGAAATATAGGCCCACAACATTAAAAATACAGCAGTATATTTCATTGTACATTATACGTTCTTCGAAACCACAATAATGGAGAAGGCTGCTAACTTGGCAATGGTCCAGAAGACGAACATTGACGCCAACAGAGTGCTGTATCAAAGCATATTAAATGCAAAGTTGACTGGAAGGAAGAATTTGGGTAGGAAAAGGTGCACAAGCAACAGGGATGACTGCAAGCTTGAGAATACTGTCAAGCAAATGTAACCCAGGTTCAAAAACATTTGTAGTGTGAGTCAGTTTTATGAATACAGTTATGACTAAATAATCCAAGAGATATGAAGCAAATAATAAAAGAGATAAAAAGCTGAAATACAAATTATTTTACATTAGATAAGGTTTATTTATAATATTAGGCAATATAAATAGTTGCAATAAAATATTATTTTATTTTGAGCTCTTTGTCTGTGCTGCGCAGGTGAGCGGCCAATCAACTGTGATTAGGGAAAAAAAGCTGACTCCGCCCCCTCTGGGAAGCTGCGTAGAAAGAAAGTTCGAGAGAACACAAGAAGAGAAACGTGAGCTAGAAACTGCGCGAAATGTTGATTTATTAAAAGTAATTTGTAGATGTTTTGTCGTGGAACAAATTGAAGTAGTTTTGAAAGAACTTACCTTTATCCTGTTGATCCGTGCGACTGTTGTTGTGCTGAAACGTTCGGTGATCGTTGCATCATCCGGTGGAAATCTGAAAGAAAATAGGAAAAATCATTAATACACAAAGGAATCGGCCAGTTTTGTTATCTTAGAATTTAGATTCTGGATTCTTCTGTTCGAGGACTGCTTTATGAACACTTCAAATGTGCACTGTGTGAAGATGGCGGGCCACCCTTGAGACGACCAAAGACACTTACCTTTTGCCTTCCTGGACATCTGCATTGCTTCCAACTCATTGTTTCATTGGGTTCTTGAAGGTTTGGAGTATTTACAACATTTCATTTTTTTGAGCACAGGATCATTCTTTATAAGGAACTGAGAGAAAATAAGAATATCATTTGTTATTATCTGGACTGACATTATCGAACTGTGCATTCTAAAAGGTTACTGAACAGATTTTTGTTAATGCAATTTTATGTTTATGGTGTAAATTTGTATATGTGATTTCACATGCACTGTATTTTGGTTTTTTTTTTTCCAAATGTGTTGTTAGAATTGGTTTGAGTTAATTCAAGTGTTAAAATTGAGCTAATATTGACATAAGCTCATAAGTAAAGGAAGAAATCTAGAATTTGAACATTTTGAGTCGAGAACAAAATTTAATTCATTTTGAGGGAAAGAATTTCTTCTGTGAAGTTCCATTTAAAATTAATTCAGTTACCTTAATTGGTTAAAAGTCCGATTTTAAGTTAATTTATGCACCTTTGATTTACATTTCTTTTGTTTGTTTTGTTACTTTCTATACAGTGTTATATATACATACACAATTTGTGTATTCTGCCAGAAATCTGAAAAAAAATCCAAATCTCACCTTTATATAAATAAGTACATTTAAATTCCATCCTTGTGTGTGTGTGTGCTCTTGCCTCTTACAAGTTCTTGAGTCTTCTGATGAGTATTAATCTGGTCTAATGCGATCCTGAAAGTAATCTAGGTAAATTCTAGCGAGCCATTGTTTTTTACTATAAGTTAACCCCTAATCGGCTGACGGGGGTTACACTTATTTGTGGCGAGCCAGCCAGGAGAGGTAAAAGAGACCACACACACATTTACTAGTATTCACTTAAAGTTCCCGTCTTGAGAAAACTAGTTATTTTTTTTTCTTTCTCCTCCATCAATCATAGAAATAGTGACGCAAAAAGAAAAAAAACACAAATAGAACAAAATGGAGGCTGTAGAGAAAGAATGCGTGAAAGTCCCAAACGCTATTTTAATTACTGGCATAACTGAAACAGTAGTAGATGAGGAAATATTGGACTTTGTGAAACAGTACGGGTCAATTAACAGAACCATCCCATTAAGTGATACTAGCCCAGAGTCAAAGAAGTCTTTAATAGTTGAATTCAACTCAGGGCTAGCAGTGCGAACCCTCCGGACAATGCTCCCATATGTCCAACAAGCACAAGATGATCCCGAAGTCTCTTTCCATGTAACAGCCCTGTCAGATGTTTATGTTCAGAAACTGGGAGAAACCACAACCCAAACTTACCTCAATGAGTTGGAAGCATTGGCAAGCCGCAGTGGAGAAAGTTTTGAGGATGTTTTGAAGGGCATGTTAGTTCATATTCATGAGAGGGTTGTGCCAAAGCCGTATTCTGAACCCGCTCTTGTTGAAACTGATGACACTTTGCCTGCTCATTCGACTGCTCCGTCCCAAACTGATTTCGCTCCTAAACAGTCTCAGGTGCCGATAAATGCTGCACGACATTGCACAGTTCCGCCAGCATCTGCAGCCGCAGGCCCAGAATCCCCATCACTTACAGTCAGTGACTTAAACCCACCTGCAGTGCAAAAAGTTGTGGTAGAGCATCTTGTACGCACTAGTGACTTTGCGATATCTGGGAACTCACCATTAAGACTCCGTGCTTTCTCTGGGCGAACTCCCCATCCACCCAATGAAGTTGATTATGAAACTTGGCGTACCAGCGCTGAACTTCTCTTCCAAGACCCGACAGTCTCTGATTTCCACAGAGTACGCAGAATCTGTGAGAGTCTCTTGTCCCCGGCTGCGGACATTGTAAAATCACTTAGTCCTACAGCATCGCCTTCAGCCTACATTCAACTCCTTGATTCTGCTTTTGCACCCATCGAGGATGGCGACGAATTATTCGTTAAATTTTTGAACACATTTCAGAACCCAGGTGAAAAGCCATCTGCTTATTTACAGCGACTACACGTGGCATTGCAGACCACCATGCGACGTGGTGGAGTTCTTAGCTCAGAGATTAACAAGCATCTGCTTAAACAGTTCTGTAGAGGATGCTGGGAGAGTTCCTTGCTTTTAGAGTTGCAATTAGAACAGAGGAAAGGTTCACCGCCGTCCTTTGCAGAGCTAATGACAATGTTACGTACTGAGGAGAGCAAACACGCTTCAAAAAGTTTACGGATGAAACAACACTTGGGAAGTTCTAAGCAGCGTGTCGTTGTACAGTCTCAAACAGCTGTTGGAGAAGATGTGACTCAGTTACATTCTGTTACTGCTCAGTTAGCAAGTCAAATAACAGAGCTCCAAAGGCAGCTTGCGGCACTAACCTCAAAACAGTCCAAAGACAAATCAAACACAAAGATGAGTGCTGTCAAACCTGGGTATAAGCAGAGCACAAGTAAAAACAAAGCTGCAGACAAATCACAGCCACTTAGACCTAAACCGGGCTACTGCTTTAGATGTGGAGAGGAGGGGCATATTGCCAGTTCATGTTCAAATGATCCAAATCCCACATTAGTGGCAGAAAAGAGAGAACAACTCACAAAGCGTCAGAACGAATGGGATCTGCAGTATGGCAACCTCAAGCCCTGTTTAAACTAGGCGCAGTTCCTGCTGCGGGACAAACAGGAACTGAGACCGAATCAGAGAGTCCCAAACACCATAAAGCATTGATGGCACAAGCACAGGTGAACTCACGACAATCAGTTTTACCCAGAGGATTAATTGGGGCCAGATGCACTGCCCAGGTAGACATAGCAGGAATGACGTGTGACTGTTTACTCGACACTGGTTCCCAAGTCACCACCATCACGCAGTCTTTTTACAACAGAAATCTTGGTGACCAAAAAATTTACCCTTTAGATAATTTGCTTGAGGTTGAGAGTGCCAATGGCCAAAATGTCCCCTACCTTGGATACGTTGAAGTTACTATCACCTTTCCCAGAGATTTTGTTGGAATCAGAATGGAGGTGCCTACCCTAGCTCTTGTTATCCCTGACCTTCCCTCTGCCTTTCAACCGTCTTTACTGATTGGTACAAATACCCTGGACGAGCTCTACAAGGATTTTTCACAACAAAAACCTCGTTACTTTTCACCCTCATATGGGTACAAGCAAATCCTTAAGATCTTGGAGTTGCGCCAAAAACAAGGTGTGGAAGGAAATGTCGGGGTAGTGCGTTTACCTGAAAAGCAATCTCGAGTGATTCCAGCTGGTCAAAGCACAGTTCTCTGTGGGGCAGCATCTGTTCGAGGAGTGTACCCCGACAAATGGGTAGTCATCGAACACCCATCCTCCTCTTCTTTACCTGGTGGCTTGTTCGTTAAGACATGTGTAGTTACCCTTGGGGAGAGTAAGCCTTGTCAATTGCCTGTAGTGATCTCCAACCCTACCACTCACGACATCGCAATTCCTTGCAGATGCATTGTAGCTGAACTAAAGGCTGTACAGTCTGTGATCTTAAATAAACAGTCCAACAGTGTGGATGAAACAGAACCCACTCCAAAGTCTTCTCTTGAATTCAACTTTGGTGATTCGTCCATTCCACCAGAGTGGAAAGACAGGCTTGTTGGACAGTTAAGAGAGATGCCAGAAGTCTTTTCCTTGCATACTCAAGATTTTGGATGCACTGATAAGGTTAAGCATAAAATTAACCTTATGGATGAGACACCTTTCAAACATCGGCCAAGGCCTATACATCCAGAAGACATGGACGCTGTAAAGAAGCATTTGCAGGAATTGCTTGATGCGGGTGTCATACGAGAATCTGTGTCCCCCTACTCTTCACCAATTGTTGTTGTGAGAAAGAAGAGTGGTGACATTAGGTTATGCATAGACTATCGAAAGTTAAACCAAAGAACCATAAAAGATGCTTATGCCCTCCCAAAATTGGAGGACGCCTTTATGGCTCTGACAGGATCTAAGTGGTTCTCAGTTCTCGACCTGAAGTCTGGTTTTTATCAAATTGAAGTCGAAGAGAAGGACAAAGCAAAAACTGCGTTTGTGTGTCCCTTGGGGTTCTACGAATTTAACCGTATGCCTCAAGGTGTCACTAATGCACCGAGTACCTTCCAGAGAATCATGGAGAAGTGCATGGCAGACATCAATCTTCGTGAAGTTCTTGTCTTTATAGACGACATAATTGTGTTTTCCAAGGACCTGGAGGAGCATGAAGAAAGGCTACTTAGGGTCTTAAACAGGCTCAAGGAGTACGGCTTGAAACTTGCCCCAGAAAAATGCATCTTTGCACAGACCTCAGTCAAGTATCTTGGACACATAGTGTCTGACAAGGGAGTTCAAACAGACCCTGACAAAGTAACGGCTGTCAAAACCTGGCCGGTTCCTAGGAACTTGAAAGAACTTCGGTCCTTCCTAGGATTCGTTGGTTATTACCGTCGCTTTGTCAAAGATTTTTCAAAAAAAGTTAAGCCCTTGAATGACCTAACTTCAGGATACCCCCCTACTCGGCAGGGCATCAAGTCGACAAACAATGGCCGTTATCGAAGCCCAAAGGATTTCTTCGGAAGTAGGTGGACTACTGCTTGTCAAAAGGCATTTGATCAGATCATTGAGGAGCTCACTACTTCCCCTGTATTAGCATTTGCTGATCCCAAGTTACCATATATCCTGCATACAGATGCTAGCACGTCAGGACTAGGAGCTGCTCTATACCAAGAGCAGGATGGGCAAGTGAGGGTTATTGCTTATGCAAGTCGGGGACTTTCATCCAGCGAATCCAAGTACCCTGCCCATAAACTAGAATTCCTAGCGTTGAAGTGGGCGGTCACAGAGAAGTTCCACGATTTTCTCTATGGCAGCACCTTCACGGTAGTGACAGACAGCAATCCTCTAACCTATGTTCTTTCCACTGCCAAGCTGGATGCGGCAGGGTATAGGTGGTTAGCAGCACTCTCAACTTACGATTTCAAACTGCAGTACAGGTGCGGAAAGCAAAATGTTGATGCCGATGGGTTGTCTCGGCGACCTCATTCAGAGCTTCCTGAAAACGATACTTCTCACGATGAGCAGAACCGAATACTTACCTTTGCTGAGCGTCTCACTGCAGAAGCTGGAGAGCAAGAGATCACTAGTGAGGTAGTAAGAGCCATATGCGACAGTCGTCTTACCCAATGGTGTGAGTATTCACGTGACTTACCTGTGGCCTTCATAAGTTCTCTGACAATGCAGTCAGCTGCCGTGCCTGATGTGTATTCGCAAGAGGACCAATGTGGAGGACTACCAACTCTTCCCCATTTATCTCCTTCAGAAATCCAAAGGGCACAACTGGCCGATCCCTGTATCAGAGAAGTCATTACCCAGATTCAGACTGGAGAACCCCCTTCAGGAACTGTCCGTAGTGCTTTGCCTAGGTTACCTTACCTTCTTAGGGAGAGGGAACGACTGGAGTTCCATGACGGAGTCCTTTATCGAAGGAGGAGTGTGGCTGATAAAGTCATGTATCAGTTGGTTTTACCTGAAGAATTCCACTCTGACGTCCTTAATCATCTGCACGACGACCTCGGTCACATGGGAATCGACCGTACTTTGGATTTGGTACGGAACCGATTCTATTGGCCCAAAATGGCTTCGGATATAGAGCATAAGATCAGAACATGTGGTCGATGTATACGGAGAAAAGTCCTACCCGAAAAGGCAGCACCGCTCGTGAACATTTCAACCAATCGTCCCTTACAATTGGTATGCATGGACTTTCTTACCCTCGAGCCTGACCACAGTAATACAAAGGACGTGTTGGTAATAACTGATCATTTTACTAAATACGCCCTTGCTATTCCTACCCCAAATCAGAAAGCTAAGACTGTTGCAAAGTGTCTGTGGGAGCAGTTCATATGTCATTATGGTTATCCCGAACGCCTTCACAGCGATCAAGGCCCTGATTTTGAATCACACCTAATCAAAGAATTGTGTGATATTGCTGGGGTGCGGAAAGTCAGAACAACCCCATACCATCCGAGGGGAAACCCTGTTGAAAGATTCAACAGAACTCTGCTAAATATGCTTGGAACCCTGGAAGCCAAGAAGAAAAGCAACTGGAAGGAGTTTGTAAAGCCACTTGCACACGCTTATAATTGTACCAGAAATGAGACCACCGGGTTTAGCCCTTATGAGTTGATGTTCGGGCGACAACCTAGGCTTCCAGTAGATTTAGCATTTGGATTACCCCTCAGAGATAAGGCAGATGTGACACATTCTCAGTATGTAAAGAGCCTGAAATCAAGCCTTGAGGAGAGTTTTCGGATTGCAGCTGAAAATTCCAAAAAGATGGCTGAGAAAAATAAAACTCGTTATGACAAACACGTGACAGCATCAGAGTTGAACAAAGGTGACAGAGTTCTAGTGAGAAGCGTCAGATTGAGAGGGAAGAATAAACTTGCTGACAAATGGGAGGAAACGGTATATGTGGTGGTAGACCAATGTGGGGATTTACCTGTGTACAAAGTGTGTCCTGAGTCTCAAACAGGGCCCATTCGAACGCTGCATCGCGACTTGTTGCTTCCATGCGGAACCCTTTCCTCTGATGTGAGTGAACTCGAGTCACAAATTTCAGTTCCCAAGCGCAAAACTCGCAGTAAAGCGGTCTGTGAAAACCCTGAAGAAGATACTCCTGATTCAAAAGAGGACGTTTACTATACAAGACCCCAATTTGAGGTTGTAAGTGAGTCTTATACAGTCCATACTTCTGGAACAACAGAACTTGGAAAGAAAGACATTACCCAATCCTTGGAAAAGGGCTCAGTGAGGGAAATGCCTGAATGTCAGGTTACTGAAGTCCTACCTGTAAACCTTGATGAAAACTTACCTGAGAATCCTGGAGTCCAACCTGAGAATCCTGGAGTCCAACCTGAAAGAGAAGAATCTGTTGACTTAACCCATTTATCAACTTCAGTAAATCCAAGCTTTAATGGAGAACCTTCTATGCCAGAGTCCAGTTCTACTGGAGAAGAGTTAAATGATGCAGGAAATATTGAAACCGACACAGAAACCTTCGAAGATGAAGCACACACACAGAATGAGTTGAGGAGGTCTGTTCGAGTAAAAGAGAAACCTAGAATCTTGACCTACCCTAAATTGGGAAATCCCTTGGTAACCATAGTTCAGTCCCTTCTCCAAGGCCTGAATGATGCCTTCTCGGAGTCCCTGCAAGATTATTCCCAATTGAGTTTTTCCACATCACAGCAGAGTGCAGGCACTAACAATATGCAAAGGGACTTGCATGATTCTAAGGGTGGAGGGTGTAACCCAGGTTCAAAAACATTTGTAGTGTGAGTCAGTTTTATGAATACAGTTATGACTAAATAATCCAAGAGATATGAAGCAAATAATAAAAGAGATAAAAAGCTGAAATACAAATTATTTTACATTAGATAAGGTTTATTTATAATATTAGGCAATATAAATAGTTGCAATAAAATATTATTTTATTTTGAGCTCTTTGTCTGTGCTGCGCAGGTGAGCGGCCAATCAACTGTGATTAGGGAAAAAAAGCTGACTCCGCCCCCTCTGGGAAGCTGCATAGAAAGAAAGTTCGAGAGAACACAAGAAGAGAAACGTGAGCTAGAAACTGCGCGAAATGTTGATTTATTAAAAGTAATTTGTAGATGTTTTGTCGTGGAACGAATTGAAGTAGTTTTGAAAGAACTTACCTTTATCCTGTTGATCCGTGCGACTGTTGTTGTGCTGAAACGTTCGGTGATCGTTGCATCATCCGGTGGAAATCTGAAAGAAAATAGGAAAAATCATTAATACACAAAGGAATCGGCCAGTTTTGTTATCTTAGAATTTAGATTCTGGATTCTTCTGTTCGAGGACTGCTTTATGAACACTTCAAATGTGCACTGTGTGAAGATGGCGGGCCACCCTTGAGACGACCAAAGACACTTACCTTTTGCCTTCCTGGACATCTGCATTGCTTCCAACTCATTGTTTCATTGGGTTCTTGAAGGTTTGGAGTATTTACAACATTTCATTTTTTTGAGCACAGGATCATTCTTTATAAGGAACTGAGAGAAAATAAGAATATCATTTGTTATTATCTGGACTGACATTATCGAACTGTGCATTCTAAAAGGTTACTGAACAGATTTTTGTTAATGCAATTTTATGTTTATGGTGTAAATTTGTATATGTGATTTCACATGCACTGTATTTTGGTTTTTTTTTTCCAAATGTGTTGTTAGAATTGGTTTGAGTTAATTCAAGTGTTAAAATTGAGCTAATATTGACATAAGCTCATAAGTAAAGGAAGAAATCTAGAATTTGAACATTTTGAGTCGAGAACAAAATTTAATTCATTTTGAGGGAAAGAATTTCTTCTGTGAAGTTCCATTTAAAATTAATTCAGTTACCTTAATTGGTTAAAAGTCCGATTTTAAGTTAATTTATGCACCTTTGATTTACATTTCTTTTGTTTGTTTTGTTACTTTCTATACAGTGTTATATATACATACACAATTTGTGTATTCTGCCAGAAATCTGAAAAAAAATCCAAATCTCACCTTTATATAAATAAGTACATTTAAATTCTATCCTTGTGTGTGTGTGTGCTCTTGCCTCTTACAAGTTCTTGAGTCTTCTGATGAGTATTAATCTGGTCTAATGCGATCCTGAAAGTAATCTAGGTAAATTCTAGCGAGCCATTGTTTTTTACTATAAGTTAACCCCTAATCGGCTGACGGGGGTTACACAAAGCTGATTCAAACACTTGTGAGAGCTTCACAAGGAGTGGACTGAAGCTGGAGTCGGTGCATCAAGAGTCACCACACACATATGTCTTCAGGAAAAGGGCTACCAAGCCACTTCTGAACCAGCGACAACATCAGAAGCGTCTTACCTGGGCTGTGGAGAAAAAGAACTCAGTGGTCCAAAGTCCTCTTTTCAGATGAAAGTAAATTTTGCATTTCATTTGGAAACAAGGTCCCAGAGTCTGGAGGAAGAGTGGAGAGGCACAGAATCCATGTTGCTTGAAGTCCAGTGTGAAGTTTCCACAGTCAGTGATGATTTGGACTGCCATGTCATCTGCTGGTGTTGGTCCATTGTGTTTTCTGAGTCCACAGTCAACACAGCCATCTACCAGGAAATTTTAGAGCACTTCATTCTTCCTTCTGCTTTATGGAGATACTGATTTCATTTTCCAGCAGGACTTGGCACCTGCCCACACTGCCAAAGGTACCAAAAGCTGGTTCAATGGCCATGGTGTTACTGTGCTTGATTGGCCAGCAAACTCGCCTGACCTGAACCCCATAGAGAATCTATGGGGTATTGTCAAGAGGAAGATGAGAGACACCAGACCCAACAATGCAGATGAGCTGAAGGCCACTGTCAAATAAACCTGGGCTTCCATACCACCTCAGCAGTGCCACAAACTGATCACCTCCATGCCACGCCGAATTGAGGCAGTAATTAAAGCAAAAGGAGCCCTACCAAGTATTGAGTACATATACAGTAAATTAACATACTTTCCAGAAGGCCAACAATTCACAAAAAATGTTTTTTTTATTGGTCTTATGAAGTATTCTAATTTCTTGAGATAGTGAATTGGTGGGTTTGTGTTAAATGTGAGCCTAAATCATCACAATTAAAAGAACCAAAGACTACTTCTTTGTCTACTACTTCAGTCTGCGTGCATTGAATTTATTTAATACACGAGTTTCACCATTTGAGTTGAATTACTGAAATAAATGAACATTTCCACGACATTGTAATTTATTGAGATGCACCTGTAGGGGCTGTTTGACAATTTTTTTAAGGTTTTCTGACACCGAGACTCAACTATTTTCTGCAATTCTACAGCTGTGGTCCTTGAAGAGTCTTTAGCCACTCAAACTCTCCTCCTCACCGTGCATTAGGACGATATAGACACACGTCCTCTTCCAGGCAGTTTCATAACATAAAATGTTATGGGAATTTTCACTGCTCTAGCTCTTTTCTTAAAGCCACTTCACTAATTTGTGAAGCTCAATTATCTTTTGCTGCACATCAGAAATATATTCTTTGGTTTTTCTCATTGTGATGGATGATTAAGGGGATTTGGGCTTTGTTTTCCCTCCTATTTATATTTCTGTGAAACAGGAAGCCATGGCTGGATAATTTCATGTTCATAATCACCCTAGAGTGCTCAAAATTGTGAATATGAATGGGAATATACTTCAGAGATATTTTACTCATAAGAATTTCTAGGGGTGCCAATAATTCCAACGTGTTTTTGAGAAAAACATTTATTTCATAATGATATTTCCCCCCATTTTAAATTCTTATGATCCAATGAAAGGTTAGATTTTTGTGCATTTTTTAAATAAAAGATCAAAAGGATTAACAATGCAGATTAATTTTCACAGCCGCCTTTGATCATATTTACCAAGGGTGCCGATAATTTTTGGCCATGACTGTATCCCATTTTATTAACCAATGACTTTGCTGCTGACCTTTGATGATCCAGTTCAACCATACTAATAAGCAAAAATCACTTTAGATAAACTAACAATTGTGCTTCATTGTTTTGGTTTTTTATTGCTGAAGAGTGTTGAACCTTCTTCTCCTGTGTTCTACTGTACAGACGTGAATTAACTTTTCCTTCAGCCTGAGGTTTTTTCATTACACTTTTTGATGTGAAAGGGCTTTTACATTTGCTATAAATAGAACTTCTTATATTAAAAACAATCAAGCCCTGCTCATATTTAAAAAGTAACGCAAAAGTAACGCAAAATTAACATAACACATTACTTTTCATAAAAAGTAACTAAGTAACGTAATTGGTTACTTTTTTAGGGATTAACGCAATATTGTAATGCATTACTTTTAAAAGTAACTTTCCCCAACACGGCTAACATGTTTACTTGTTCTGAGAATAGCTGTAGTTTTGTTTTCTTCTCCTGATTTTTTTCCACAACTCATAACATTCTAAATCAATACTCAAACACAATAACATTAAAGGGATAGTTCACCCAGGGATAGTTTTATTTTTGCGCTCCTCCTCTCATCTCTCACTCACAGCAAACTAATGGTTGGAGGGGCGTGGTTAAGTATATTCTGCCCAAGCCGTCAAACTATGGGGGTAGAATTGTTGCATTATTCCAAATAAATAGATTATGATCCAGAAATAAATTTAAAGAGATTAACAAAAATGAAACATATTGATAAATAAATATGAGATCCACAAATAAATCTTATAGTTTCACAAACATTAATTTATTCACAAATAAATAAAATGAGATTTGCAATTAAAAAACATATTCAAAAATATATTCTTATGTCACAAACACAACTTTGCCTGGCTGACATTCATTCGTGAATGGCTTTCTGTATATTTGTAGGCCACTTCACTCATTTGTGGATTTTGAAACATTTCTTGCATCAAGACGCTGACAATCCACAAATGCATGGACTCCACATGCCATCTGCTCAAGCCAATCAGAAAGCAGCCACACTTTGCTGACCAATCATAGCATGTTCTTGCTATAGCCAATCACGTTTTGCTTTACAATCAGGGCGGTGTCGTCCTGAAATATCTTCATTCATCTGCTTTGGTTCAAATAGGAAATATAGGGGACATAAAAATTTGTACAGTAAAAGATGTTTAAAATTGGATTTCTTTAGACTGTGTATCAAGCCAAGCTACAGTATTATATTTTATGTGCCTTTGAAAATGGCAGAGAAACGGCGCTTTAAATCACGGCTATGGGAACAGCAATATACTAGATACAAATGCGTTATGTAAGCGCCATGTTATTCAAGATGGAAAGAAAGGCAGATAGTTACAGACTAATAAATAACTGGATTCAACCTCATGATTAACATACGAGTTTGTGTAAGAGGTTAAATTGCCGTCACACAACATGCAACAGCATTTTCCAGTCTTTCAGTCAAGCTGTTTAAATGATGTATATGAGCAGTTATGTGGATCTAACGGTGTATAAAGCATTATAAATAATATTTTCAAACATTAAAAGTATTACAAAGTTGCCATTGTTTGGGAGAAAAAAAATATACATGGGTTCTTTTTTAAATGCGGTGCAGATGTGTTGCATATAAAGGCATATTAATGTAAGATGAGATTTTTTATTTATTTTTTTTAAAACATTTGATCACACAAACAATATTTCATATAAATAAGACTTACTATTTTTGATTGTAAAAGTTACTTGACAATATCCAAAGTGAATGCACGGTTTTTATTTACATCATCCACTCACAAATCCCCAGTACACACTGCAGTGATGCTGAGGATGTTACCCAGATGCTCATTTGGGCCCATATTTGATATTATACGTGTTATTATACCCTATATTTGTCACCGCGATGTGCTTGAAAATACAGAATAAGCCAATTACATATCAAGTTAAACAATAGAGGGATAGACATGAAATTACACTTTAATTCTTTCAAATATAGATTATATAACAATATATAATTAAACCACTTAAATTTAGAAAGTAATTAGTAATAATACAATACTTTTAAGAGAGAGTAATCAGTATGGTTCTCTAATTACACTGTTGAAGGTGTAATTAGTAACTAGTAATTCATTACTTTTTTATAGTAACTTACCCAACACTGTTTGTCAATATGTTTCATTTTGGTTAATCTCTTTACATTTATTTGTGGATCATAATCTATTTATTTGGAATAATGCAACAATTCTATCCCCATACTAGACCATGTGTACAGTCATTTGAATGTAAAACTTGCACTACTAGCAGTTAATCGTAGGTTAGTTATATACTGTAGCCTACAACACGACCAAGAATCTGCCCCATCTAAATTTATGGTCAGGAGCTGCTACTGGGATTCATAGTCTCAGCATATTACATCATCACACTGATGACAAATTGATGACTTATCTGTACAGTTCAAAACGTTCTTATATGATGAGCAGTTCTGAACTCTGCAGAAAGTGACAATAATCAGCTGGGATTTAAACACAGTATTATGTTTTTTAAAAATTCATTTTCATGAGCAATAGATCATGGATCAAACCAACAACCTTAATCTTTCATATTTATAGGCATTTCTGATGCTAAATATTGGAGAAAATCCACCATCTGTTCACAGTTGTGAAATCCACTTATGGGTTGAAACGTCTTGAGCAAATCAAAAGCTGACTAAAATAACTAGAATATTTTATTGATTATCTTGATTGCAGAGAATAAACAAACATCACTTGTATTTTCCGGTATTGATTCTTTGTATTGAATGAATCTGTATTTGCAGAAATCCTCCCTCCAGGAAACCTCCTTATATCTGTGACAGGACAAAAGAGAGGTAACGTGACACTGCCATGTCAATTTGAGGCCAAAAAGATTTCTGACATTAGTTTAAACAGTCTGTCCAAAAATATCCCGGTTTGTGAGACTGAAGAATGCAGTGGACGAGTATTTAAACAAGGAAACTGTGACGTTATCATCAAGAATCTGAGCTTCAGTGATGCTGGGATGTATATTTTGTATGTCTATTACCACAATGATCAGGCAGAGCTGGAGCGACAGATCAGGACATACCAACTTCATATTCATGGTAAAGTCAAAACTGATCAAACCATCAACAAGTGCTTTCTGATACTGATTTTCTCTGCATGGGACAAACTTAATATTCAGATTATTGGTCACAAACAGGCTTTTCAATAGCAGATTTAAAATATATATATATTACATTTGATCCCCCAGTCCTAAATGTCTGCTTATGGTTTTGACTGATTGACACATTATAATTATGATTGAGGATAAAGTGTCTTTGTGTTTCTCCTCAGATGTGATTTCTGTGAAAATAGGCAAGCAGCTGAAGTTGAATATTCTGCTGCCAAACGCTGATAAAGTGCAGCATCACACCAAAAGAAGCACAGAGTGGACGGATGTCTGGAAGAGAAGAGACGGGGTCCAGAATGATCGACTGACTGACACTGATGGAAATCTGATCATTAATGATTTCATAGCCAGTGATGCAGGAACATATATAGTTCTGGACTCTGAAGGGGAACTCTTGATCGCAGTGACTGTCAAATGTGAGAGAAGATCAGTGAATATGTGAAAAAAAAAAATATATATATATTGTCATGAGTGAGTTTTTCTCATTCAAACTGAAGTTATATTGTATTAGTAACCTTTTATTATCTTCTACAGCATCTGGATCAGCGAGAAAACACAAAGGTAACACAGAAGAACAGTACAGTGAGAGGCATTGAGAGCTTTTAAAAAAAAAATTGAAACAGAGTTTAACAATGTAAATTGTGATTTGTGCTCTCTCCTCAGCTCCCAGCCTTCCTGCTCCAGGACATTTGAGTTTATCAAAGAAACTGTTCCTGCTTTTTGGGGTTTTGGGGTTTATAGTAGCTCTAATAATTGGGATTGTGTTTGGGTTGCTACTATTGAACTGATGTTCAGCGCCAACAGATCTTCAGAGGAGTCTGACAACATATTTCTGCTATCTATCTATATATATATATATAATGTGTTCCTGTGGCTCAGTGGTAGAGCATTGCGTTAGCAGCGCAAAAGGTTGTGGGTTCAATTCCCAGGGAACACACATACTGATAAAACATGTATATCCTGAATGCACTGTAAGTCGCTTTGGATAAAAACTAAATGTAAATGTAAATATATATATATATATATTAACAGTATAATTGAGCATTCGGGCTGCACCCCTACACCAAGACTTGGTTTGTTAACTGTGATCTAGTTAAAGATCAGGGCCCGTATTCATAAAGATTCTAAGAATCCTCTCAGAGAGCTCCTAATTTATCTTAAAAATTTCTAGCTAGGAGTCTTAGCTTAAAAGTGATTCAGGACCAATCTGAGAGCAACTCTGAGCGAGGAAAAGACAAAAACTTTTATCTTATTGCTAGCTATGACACAGTCTTTTGAAGACTGTGATTGGTTGGTTGTCCAAGAAGGAAGTAAGAGCGCTTTTAAGAGTAGGGTTTATTATAAGCCTTCACTTTGAAATTACAGGCGTAATATTTCCTGTTTTATCGTACTCGCCACGCATACACACACACACACACACACACATTATATTCTTTATTTCTTATTTACCATGCTGTCATACTTAACGTATTTTATAGGAAATGAACAGCGACACAATAAGGTTCTGAAAGTGCTGTAACAGACCCAAATCATCACTGCTGCATAGTTGCATTTTTCCAGTTGCCAAATATGTTAATGTAGTGATTACGTCCATTTCTGGCACTGTGGCATTTCTGCGCAGTGTCAGGGATGTTAACATGTCTTTAATAAGATCTGTCACAAACATGATCCCTGCACGATCTAATGTGTAGCGTCTTATTAACTCACTGTCATGCATTGTGTGCAACACATTTCTTCTCCTTCTTCATGTTTCGTTCATTTTCTCCGCTGCTAAAGAAACTCTTAAGCCTCTTAAATGTCCTCGTCCGTACTCCTAACAATTTCGACCTTAAGACCTCTTTTAAGGGTTAAGATGCTTTCTGAATTACTTTTTTCTTTACTAGGATCTTTTCTTTAAATTTAAGAGGAAACACCCACATTTCTAAGAATTTTCTTAGAATTTTGTTACTAGGAGCAACTCTTAGCACTAAGATTTTTCATGAATACGGGCCCTGGATTGTGTTTCCCATACAACGATGTAACACTGTTTAATAGCATAGACTGTTGGATCGTCTAAGACAGGGGTCGGCAACCCGCGGCTCCCGAGCCGGCTCTTTCATCCCTTTGCGGTGGCTCTCGGGTGTATGCGGGTGAGGTGTCCCCCGACTTTTAATACAACCTAAACTCTTCCCCTGCACTTTTTCTCGGTCAAGTGTGTTAAAGTAGAGGTTTTCAAGGGCCAATGTGAATAAATCTAGATTTAAATTAAAAGAGAAAAGATAGTCACGTCGTTTTGGATACGTTTTATTCGTATCCAAAACGATGTGAACTTCACGGAGCGCTGAACACTCTCATGCGCTGTGTGTTCATTCATACTCGAAGCCGGGGGGCGCTCTCGCGCAGAAACTCCAAAACGGACTCATATGAGAAGAAGTAATAACTTTTGACAGGCATCCTGCTATCGCTGAAGCTAAGCTGAATAACAAGCATAAAACTTAACGGATGAAACGTGAAGACGATATGTGTTTTTCAAGTCTTCTCCAGGTAATATGTGACCCTGGACCACAAAACCAATCTTAAGGGTCAATTTTCCGAAATTGAGATTTATACATCATCTGAAAGCTGAATAAATAATATTTCCATTGATGTATGGTTTGTTAGGATCAGCTAATATTTGGCCTGATACAACTATTTAAAAAATCTGGAATCTGAGGGTGCAAAAAAAATTAAAATATTGAAAAAAAATCGCCTTTAAAGTTGTCCAAATGAAGTTCTTAGCAATGCATATAATCAAAAATGAAGTTTTGATATATTTACAGTAATAAATTTACAAAATATCTTCATGTTAGATGATCTTTACTAAATATCCTAATGATTTTTGGCATAAAAGAAAAATGGATAATTTTGACCCATACAATGTATTTTTGGATATTGCTACAAATATACCCAGCGACTTAAGACTGGTTTTGTGCTCCAGGGTCACATATATGAATGATACAGTGGTAATTGACAGCATAAATTACAGTACAGAAGCTATAAAATATATTTTCTGCCTTATTTTGTGATAAAAATGGAAAATGTGTTTGTAGTGTGTGTGTATATATATATATATATATATATATATATATATATATATATATATATATACTGATTGTACAATCATAACCATAAAAATGACATTAGTAAAATATTTATCAAAAATATTATAGAAGACAAATTATTGGTTATTGTCCAGCAGTGTATTTTATTTCTTAGCCAATTAAACGTAAGAGTTTTTTTAGTTTTGTTTTTTTTGTCAATTATACATACATAAATAAATATTATAATTATTATTATTACTACATTTGACATTTCTGTCCCTCTCACTTCTGAAATGATTGCTACTTCCCTGCATGCCCTGTAACATAACTGAATATAAAACTTTAGCTATATGCCGTGTTATCTTTATTTGGGCATCAAATATTTTGTGGCTCCACATGAATTTTACTCGGCGGGAAAGGGGCCAAAATGGCTCTTTTGACGTTGAAGGTTGCAGACCCCTGGTCTAAGAAATGAACTAGTTACAACTTTTTTCCAAATTTATAGTAACTTGGTCAGCTTTTGGGATGACAGCATGAGTCAATGAAGCTCGTCACATGGCTGTTTGACTACTGAACAGAAGCACCTTCATTAAAGGAGATGGAGGAAATCAGGAAAGTCAAGAAGAGCTCAGGGATCTTTTTACTGAGTTTGAAGAAAAGCTTCAAGAGACTGCCACCCTTGCTAAGGTCCACTTGAAGACGGGAGGATGGTGGCAGTGAAACATCCTATGATATTGTTTCTCCTTCAGGTTATCCACTGACTGTTTCCAGATTTTGTCTTTATTTGGCTGGTGTAAGAGTCCAAGAAGAACATGCCTCTGGAGTTGAACTTCCTCAATGAGGGATAAAGCACTGAGAAAATAGCAAACATGCTCAAGACTCAAGAGGTTCAACTTTTTGAAGATCCCAAGGATTCAATGGGATCTTTCCACCAAGCTCATTCTAACCATGAACTTTGTGGAGAATGATCAAGTCAACAACTAAGTGTGCATTATGAAACACAGCATCAATGTCAGCAAGATCTCCAAGAACCTGGGCAAGACACACAGTGAGCTGATATTCAGTTTGTTGCACTGCGATCCTGACCCTGGCAATGTGCTGATATGAAAGTGTCCTGAAAGCAATACGACAGAAACTGTGTTACACAAACCAAGTTGGTTCAACAACATGATGAAGTAATAATTCTGCTAATCAATGTATGATGTAATTAATGTCAGATTATTATATTTCATTTACACAAAGCAACAGAAAGCTTTTATTTTTTTATTATTTTATTACATTTACATGCAGTATGTACCTGGGCCACTTTTTTTTTTGTCGGTTTAACTTAATTTCTCAGAGACACTGCTATAACAAACTTGACCTCTGAAGACCCTGTCATTTTGCTGTATTTAATGTTTGATTCATCAAGCATTTCCTCTTACATCATACTCTGGTGCTCTCTTGCCAATTTATGCATGTCCACTCTTCAAAAACAGCCATGATTGTTGACACTAAAATGTATAGCTTAAAATATGCCTGTGTAAAATGTGTGTGGAACTGTTAACTTTTTTTTTTTTTGCCCAAGTGCATGATCTGTCCTCATAGTATCAAAAAACTATGGTTAAAAACACAAATGTTTGTGGTGCTGTTTGTAAATGTTTGTCTGAACTATGGTTTCAGGAAATGGTGCAACAAAGGAACTTGCGACTATAGTTGGCTAACAAAGCTTTTGGGAAACACAAACACACCCCTGTACGTGACTACGACAAGACTAATTTATGAACTAGGAATTTATAAACTTTTTATTAAATTCACCACCTGTTGTTTCTAAGGAAAATATCCACAGTATGAGAAGTGAAAAGACTGACAGTGTATGTGTATATTTTGTACAACTTTTTGTAACTATGTTTAAATATATTTAAATATAGTATTTATTTTAATATGGCGTGAGGAAGTCTTGGCTTCTCCTGTCTTCATCATCTACTTGAGAGTTTTTCCTTTCTACTGTTGTTTTTGTCTGCTCAGTAGGGCATTTGCACTCTTTGTAAATCTGCAAAGAGTATGTATTTTGAAAAAAACAACCAAATTAAATCACTTATGTAAGAAATATATTTTTTGGTATGTATTTTTGTATGATTAAAAATATATAAAAAATAATATTATACATGTTCTAAAATGTTCTATTATGTTTTTAATATGTGTGATGAAATATCAGGATGTTTAAATAGTTTACATCTGCAGTCTCTTTGTGAAGCTGCATGACAGATACAGACAGGGGCAGACTGGGGCCAAAAAGTGGCCCTGGAATTTTTGGCACAGAGCGGCCCACCAAACCCTGTCCGCAACACACCACACCACACAATAAATGACTGGCATACTTCTTTACATTATAATTTGTCTTGTTGTATATGGCCAGGGGCGTCGCTAGTGGGGGGAAAAGGGTGACAGAGTGCATAGGGCCCAGAGGTCTGGGGGGCCCACGATCGCCTACTGGCCATCAGGAACACCGGGACATTCCATTCAAATAGTGGGCCGAATGCCGAGACGAAGGAGACCTCCCCGATATTAGGCGCTGTTTTTAAATTACAGCGTATGCGAAACCGCATAAATCAAATACTCCAAAAGCGTGAAGCAAAACGTTGCTTCACCACAGTGTGGTTGCTTTGTCCACAGCAACTGTAGACTATTTAAACTGCTTGGTCACTATCATAACTTGGGACAAGCGACTAGTCAGCAGAAGAGACGGCAGCACGTGAGTGTGTTACTTAATACTTTGTTACTAGATCTGTTGTTTAAATTATTACTTGCTGCTAGGAAGGAATATTTCGTTTTCTACCAATTTCTACCTTGCTTTTTCGTTGTAGTTTGTATTTCTGTTTTCACTTGTCGCTTCCTAGACAGTATGTATTGATATCTGTGCGCTGAAGTGTCAGCGGAAGCGTTCAGCCTCTTCGGGTGAAGACCTATGAGGGTAAAGACCTGCGACTTTTTCCTGAGTGACAGAAAGACCTATGAGGGTAAAGACCTGTGACTTTTTCCTGCGCGACAGAAAGACCTATGAGGGTAAAGACCTGTGACTTTTTCCTGAGCGACAGAAAGACCTATGAGGGTAAAGACCTGTGACTTTTTCCTGCGTGACAGAAAGACCTATGAGGGTAAAGACCTGTGACTTTTTCCTGAGCGACAGAAAGACCTATGAGGGTAAAGACCTGCGACTTTTTCCTGCGCGACAGAAAGACCTATGAGGGTAAAGACCTGTGACTTTTTCCTGAGCGACAGAAAGACCTATGAGGGTAAAGACCTGTGACTTTTTCCTGCGTGACAGAAAGACCTATGAGGGTAAAGACCTGTGACTTTTTCCTGAGCGACAGAAAGACCTATGAGGGTAAAGACCTGCGACTTTTTCCTGCGCGACAGAAAGACCTATGAGGGTAAAGACCTGTGACTTTTTCCTGCGCGACAGAAAGACCTATGAGGGTAAAGACCTGCGACTTTTTCCTGCGCGACAAAGACCTATGAGGGTAAAGACCTGTGACTTTTTCCTGCGCGACAGAAAGACCTATGAGGGTAAAGACCTGTGACTTTTTCCTGCGCGACAGAAAGACCTATGAGGGTAAAGACCTGCGACTTTTTCCTGCGCGACAGAAAGACCTATGTGGGTAAAGACCTGTGACTTTTTCCTGCGTGACAGAAAGACCTATGAGGGTAAAGACCTGCGACTTTTTCCTGCGCGACAGAAAGACCTATGAGGGTAAAGACCTGTGACTTTTTCCTGCGCGACAGAAAGACCTATGAGGGTAAAGACCTGCGACTTTTTCCTGCGCGACAGAAAGACCTATGAGGGTAAAGACCTGCGACTTTTTCCTGCGCGACAGAAAGACATATGAGGGTAAAGACCTGCGACTTTTTCCTGCGCGACTTTAACCGAGCAACGACACCGAGCAATACACTTAAGTACCATCTCTATCTTCCCTCACACACTCTCCTTCCCTATCCTCTTTCCTTCCACCTCTATCATGTGTTTCCAAACCATTCCGGTTCTCTCTCAACCTCGCTCTAAAAACACAAGCAGACAGCAGCGTAATCATGCTAACCTGCGCCCTATCTCTACATATTCTACTACACCTCTTTCTTTCTCTGTGGGTCTTTGGAATTGCCAATCAGCGGTCAACAAAGCTGACTTAATTTCTGCTTTTTCCTTACAATCCACACTCAGCATCTTGGGCTTGACTGAGACCTGGATTCGTCCAGAATACTCAGTTACCCCGGCTGCTCTCTCTCACAATTTATCTTTCTCTCACACCCCAAGGCAAGTTGGCCGGGGTGGGGGCACTGGCCTGCTCATTTCAAACAATTGGAAATACTCAACCCACTCTCCCCTAGGCCATCACAACTCATTTGAATCTCATGCGATTACTGTAACAGATCCTATAAAACTCCAGATTGTGGTAATTTACCGTCCCCCTGGCCAAATTCTAGCCACCTTTCTAGAGGAGCTGGACAGGCTGCTGTCCTCTTTTATGGATGATAGCACTCCACTCTTAGTCTTTGGCGATTTCAACATTCATCTAGACAGGCCTTATGATACAGACTTCCATTCACTCCTAGCTTCATTTGATCTCAAATGCCTTACCACTACTAGCACGCACAAATCAGGCAACCAACTTGATTTAATTTACACACGTTACAATTGTACACACGTTACAATTGTACTACAGATAACATTCTGGTACAACCACTACATATCTCTGACCATTTCTTCATTACATTTACTTTACATTTTGCTACCCGGGTGCCACCATCTCCCTTACCGGTTACTTTCAGACGTAACCTACGCTCCCTTTCCCACTCCCTTCTTTCCTCTGTAGTATTCTCCTCTATTCCCTCACCTACCCATTTCTCATCTCTGGATGTGAATGCAGCTACTGACACTTTATGCGCTCCCTTAACCTCTTGTCTAGATGAAATTTGTCCTCTCTCCTCCAGGCCAGCACGGGCTGTCCCTTCTAACCCCTGGTTATCCGATGTTCTTCGTGAGCATCGGACCAAACTCAGAGCGGCAGAGAGCAAATGGCGCAAATCAAACGATCCGTCAGACCTGAGTAGGTATCAGTCTTTGCTTTCATCTTTTTCTACTGAAGTTCACACTGCCAAATCCTCACATTTCCACAACAAGATCAACAGCGCTCCAGACATGCGTAATCGCTTCAGAACATTTAATTCTCTCCTCTGTCCCCCTCCTCCACCTCCCACCACTTCTATAACAGCTGACGACTTTGCCACTTTTTTCACAGACAAAACTAGAACAATCAGTAACCAGTTCTCACCTCCACACACACAGGACCTCCAACCAACCACATCCACTGCTCAAACTCCCATTTTCTCCTTCCGTCCCCTCACCGAGCCGGAAGTATCCAAACTTCTCATCTCCAGCCATCCTACAACATGTCCTCTTGAACCAATCCCCTCTCACCTTCTCCAAGCAATCTCTCCCACACTCTTAATGGCACTCACACACATTATCAACACATCTCTCCGCACTGGCATCTTCCCCACAGCGTTCAATCAGGCTCAGGTAATCCCACTGCTCAAAAAACCTACAGTAAACACTTGTCTTTTAGGAAACTACAGACCTGTCTCTCTCCTTCCATTCGTAGCGAAAACACTCGAACGAGTTGTCTTCAATCAGCTCTCATTGTTTCTTTCACAGTACAACAAACTGGATGCTAAACAGTCAGGTTTCAGGAGTGGCCATTCAACTGAGACTGCGCTACTCTCAGTCACTGAAGCCCTGCAAATTGCAAAGGCCGATTCCAAATCATCAGTCCTCATTCTGCTGGATCTTTCTGCTGCTTTTGACACTGTCAATCATCAGATCCTCCTGTCCACCCTCTCATCGCTGGGCATCACTGGGATTCCACTTCGCTGGTTTGAATCCTATCTCACCGGCAGGTCTTTCAGGGTGGCCTGGGGAGGGGAGGTATCCAAAACACATCAACTGGTCACTGGAGTTCCTCAGGGTTCGGTTCTTGGACCCCTCCTCTTCTCCACATACACTACATCACTGGGTCCCATCATACAGGCACATGGCTTCTCCTATCATTGCTACGCCGATGACACGCAGCTCTATCTCTCTTTTCAACCTGATGATCCAACGGTAGCTGCACGGATCTCAGGCTGCCTGGCGGACATCTCGGCATGGATGAAAGAACATCACCTACAGCTCAACCTGGCAAAGACTGAGCTTCTTGTCGTCCCTGCCACTCCGACTCTACAGCATGACTTCACGATTCAGTTAGGCTCATCAATAATTACCCCATCAACTTCGGTCAGAAGTCTTGGTGTAATCTTTGATGACCAGCTGACCTTCAAAAAGCACATTGCAAAGACCGCTCGATCTTTCAGGTTTGCACTACACAACATCAGAAAGAATAGGCCCTTTCTGACAGAGCATGCTGCACAACTTCTTGTCCAGGCCCTTGTCGTTTCTAGGCTGTACTACTGCAATGCTCTTCTGGCTGGACTTCCATCAAACACAATCAAACCTCTACAAATGATTCAGAATGCAGCGGCACGACTGGTCTTCAACGAGCCAAAAAGAGCCCATGTTACACCTCTCTTCATCTCCTTGCACTGGCTACCAGTGGCAGCTCGCATCAAGTTCAAGACACTGATGCTTGCATACAGAACGACCACAGGCTCAGCACCCTCCTACTTCCACTCACTATTACGAATCTACATCCCCTCCAGAGGTCTGAGATCTGCTAGTGAGCGACGCCTTGTGGTACCATCACAGAGAGGCTCAAAATCACTCTCCAGAACATTCTCATTCACCATTCCTGGCTGGTGGAATAATCTTCCCACCTCTATCCGGAATGCTGGATCCTTGTCAGTCTTTAAGCAACAACTGAAAACTCATCTCTTTAGGCACTACTTGACTTCGTCCTAAAAAAAAAAAAAAAAAATCTTAATCTTTCCCTTTATCTTTCTCTCCTTCCCTTGCTAGCTTGTACTTATTTGAACAATGACTGAGACTTGGTGTTACGAGCACTTCCTCTGTCTGATTGCCTCTTCATGATGAATCGCTTTATGTATTCCCCAATTGTAAGTCGCTTTGGATAAGAGCGTCTGCCAAATGACTAAATGTAAATGTAAATGTGTGGAAAACGCTAATAGGCTTGTCAATTCAGCACCATAGTAATGAAGTTAATAACACTGTATAAATAGCCTATGTGTTGGCAGAAATGTATTTATTATGTCACTGTTATTACATATTGGGGAATATGCTATTTTAATTTCATAGAAGCTGTTTTGTAGTCTTCAATTTTTTTTATTATTTTTTTTACTGCAAATTTTATAGTTTATTAGCCTATTAGGCTACTTATTTTAAAATAATGAGGACCATGGTTTTACTTCTTGTGACCACCATCCTACTAATACTAGTCAGTTAAACTCTGGATACTTCTTTCTTTTTAGAGGTTTAGTTCTAATGAATTTTAATTGAAGTAAAATGTTAATTCAATAAGGGCCTGATTAAAGATTATGTTAGTTGACCTATAATTGGCAATGGGCAAGCCTAATATTAACTACGCATAAAAACCCATCTTTTTACTTAAGTACTAGATATGAGTGTCAGATAGATAGATAGATATTATTAGTATATTATAGTATAGTAGATAGTATATTATTAGATATCTATGCCATAACATATTTTTAATATGACTGACTTTGTATTTAATGCGAATTTAATAAACACATTGTAATTTACTTATTATAACACTTTCTTTGTATAGAAAGAAAGCAAAGAACATTTACATTATCAAATAACATTTGAAGCACTCTCATTATAATCACTGAAGCTGTTTAGACTGAAATGAATATCCTACTTATATGCACATTTGCATTTTGTTGTTTCTGATGAATTCAAATCTAATTCCTTCAGTGAGCAAGCCACAAAACACAGGCATGTCAGCAATGACTCATCTGAACGCCTCTAATTGGTCACTGCATTCATAAGCTCAACAGAATTTTTCATTTATTTTATTTTAATTTTTTTTCTTGAAATTAACCCTTGTGCAACATAAAGGGCGTATATTTATGTCTATCTGATTTAGTTTGGGCTCAAAACATAACAGGCACAAAGAGATTAATTGGTATGAATCCAAATGTCTAATGAATGTCAAACTAACTTTACCACAGTGCATAATCGTTACATGCAAATGTTACTAGGCTTACATATACGTGACAGTCAGGGGCGGACTGGCCATCAGGAGCACCGGGAGAATTCCCGGTGGCCTTGCAGCCAATTTGGCCCGCTGCCCTACATATTTTTGTTGTTGTTGTTTTTGTTGCCTGCCGAATGTAGCTACTAAAGTGATTATTTCTGAATTCGCCATTCAATAATATTAATAAAAAAAAATTAATTAAAATAATAAATCATGAATCGGTTAGTCTTGACTGGCATTGTGCTTCTCGCGCACGCTCCGCGCATCCGCGCGTCCGCCAGAAGGATGCGGGACTCGAGAATGGAGTGGAAGCGACCAGGTGGAGCAGAGAGGCAAAACTGTCCTGGGTGCGTTTCCCAAAAGCATCGTTAGCTAACTATGGTCGTTAGTTCCATTGAACTCTATTGGTAACGACGGAACTTGCGACCATAGTTGTTTTTGGGAAACGCACCCCTGTTCAGGACTTCAAGTGCTGACACTTTTTATTTACATCTGTAAATAGACCAGCGGTTTTCAACTCCAGTCCTCGCGCCCCCCCGCTCTGCACATTTTGTATGTTTCTCTCTTCACTTCAGACCTTTGTTCTATTCGACCGTAAGTGCCCTGCGAAGTGGACTTCACAGGATATTCCGCCATCATTCCAGTTCGAAGCGAGCGTATATGTTCCATCCAAATGGCATTGAAGTGTGCGAGACGTGAATTTAAATTGGATTTATTTACAGAGGTATATTTTGTCACACTTCACTAGTAAGTTTCGTCTGTGTGTGATGACGCTGGCGTAGCGCAAATCCGTGAATAAATAAGTTCCGAAGTGAAGTAAACGTCAACGGATTTCTCATGCTTAGGGAGTAGGGAGCAATGAACACTGTGTAGGGAGCATGTCAATCGGAACACAGTTCATTCATGGAACTTTCTTCTAATGAGCTGATGATCTGAATCAGGTGTGTTTAAACAACAGAGACATGCAAAATGTGCAGAGCGGGGGGGCGCGAGGACTGGAGTTGAAAACCGCTGAAATAGACTATTGTAGTTTTGTATTTGTTTACTTCGTTAAACATTAGACTGCTAGCAAATGTTAGCAATAGCTGTCAATTAATTACTGCAAAATTACCAAAAGGATATAATTACTATTGTAAAGAGTAGGACTTTAGCAGACAGATATTCACATCGTTTATAACAGGTTTAGAGGTAGGTAAGGCAGACAACAACACAACGAAAATTAACATGCTTACTATAGTTAAACCATGGTAACCACAAATTAACAATGGTTTTACACTATATAGTTCACCATGGTATTTGTAGTAAAACTCTGGTTATAGAATTGGTAATCATTGGCTCGTCGGCGTCAACGCTTGATGGAGGGCGTGTCTGAAGTGTAATGCTGACGCGCCGTCATAGATACAACAACCAATCACATACTTCTCTGGTATTTGCATGAGGCGATCTGATTGGCTGATGCCTCTGTTGGCGCTTGAAAAGTTACGTCAGCACCACGCTTCAGACACGCCCTCCGTCAAGTGTTGACACCGACGAGCCAGAGCGCGCGCACACACGTCACACACCGGATGTGTGTGTGCACTCAGATCACTTGGACATGGTTGTGTACAAGAGGTAAAAAACGATATAAATACTGTTCGTTTTCTCACACAAACCGCTCGTTTCGTGTCTTAGGCCATCAATGTGTAGTTATGATGGGGAATTGTTTAATTTTGATTTCTCTGTGCATGTTCTTTTTCCCTCTTACAGAGACAGTAACCTATACCTGCCATTATATGACTGACAGACTAGAACGGTTTGACCTAAAAACATCAAAATTGGATCTACTGAAGAAAAAAAGACACCTACATCTTGGATGCCCTTGGGGTAAGCTGATAGATACCACATTTTAATTTCAAAGTGAATTATCCCTTTAAGTGCTACTTAGGAGTCGCTATCCTGGTCAAGTGCTGAAATGTCCATTTATAGAATAGCTCGTGATTGTAGTACACGCTCCTTTATTGAAATGTTAACCTAATGCTGTGTTCCAGACAGCTCGGATAATATAATATAATAAATATAATATAATATAACAATCTTAATATGTGAACGAAAATGGAAAAAGGACAAATTGCAAATTTCATATGAAATGCTTAAAGACTGTCTTGCTACTTTTCAGAAAGCAGTGAAATCTGCTAAGTCTAAGTATTTTTCAAATTTAATTGCAAAGAATCATCATAGCTCTAAAGCCTTATTTTCTGTTATAAATTCTGTGTTAAATCCTCCTGTAAATGTGATTTCAAATCCCTCAGTATCATTATGTGAAGGTTTCTCAAAGTTTTTCTGTGATAAGATTACTACTTTGAGATCTCAGCTGCAACCACTTGCTAATATTTCACCTGAATTTTGTTGCACTTCAGCTATATGGAATGATTTTGATCCAGTTTCTCTCCAGTCTCTCAAAGAAACTATCGACCATTTGAAACCTTCTTTTTGCTCTCATGATGTTCTCCCTCCACATATTTTAAAACAAATTTTTGACTCGGTTGGACCTAGTTTGGTGTCATTTCTGAATAAATGTCTAGTTTCAGGGACTATACCTGATAGCCTCAAAAAAGCTATTGTGACACCTCTTCTTAAGAAACCTTCTCTTGGTACTAGTAATTTTAATAATTTTCGACCCATCTCAAATCTTCCGTTTATTACAAAAGCACTGGAGAAAACTGTGTTTATTCAG
The DNA here is from genome assembly GCA_023376895.1 of Aspiorhynchus laticeps. Taxonomy (NCBI): domain Eukaryota; kingdom Metazoa; phylum Chordata; class Actinopteri; order Cypriniformes; family Cyprinidae; genus Aspiorhynchus; species Aspiorhynchus laticeps. The sequence goes on from JALXFT010003898.1 coordinate 77,281, forward strand.
CTACAGTCTTTTCTTAGTGCAAATCATATTTTTGAAACCTTCCAGTCTGGTTTTAAGCCTCTGCATAGCACAGAGTCTGCTTTATTACGGGTCCTAAATGATACTTTGTTGGCGACTGACTCTGGTGACTCTGTTATCCTAATTCTGTTAGACTTGACCTCGGCTTTTGATACAGTTGATCATAAAACTCTTTTGTCTCGACTAGAATATTTTGTGGGCATCCAGGGAACTGTTCTTAGTTGGTTCAAATCATATTTAACAAATAGAAGTTTCTCTGTCAGATTGTATAATTTTTCTTCATTGCCCGCCAAACTTTCCTGTGGAGTGCCGCAGGGTTCTATTCTCGCACCCATTCTTTTTTCTTTGTATTTACTTCCTTTGGGCTCTATTTTCAGAAAGCATGATGTATCATTTCACTGCTATGCAGATGATACCCAAATTTATCTACCTCTGAAACGAAATAAACATGCTGCTCTGGAATCTCTTTTTGCATGCCTGGATGAAGTGAAAACATGGTTCTCTCAAATTTTTTTATTTCTGAATGAATCAAAGACCGAGGTTATAGTCTTTGGCCCTAGTGAAAATGCAGGGAGCAGAAGTATCGATCTGGACTACCTTGCTCCTTTTACTTCTTCCTGTATTAAGAACCTAGGTGTTTTCTGGGATCAGAGTCTTAAATTTGATAAACAAATAAATGCGGTTATTAGTTCCTGTTTTTTTCAGCTACGCCTTCTCTCCAAAATTAAATCTGTTCTCTCTGTGAAAACTTTAGAGATTGCTATCCATGCACTCATTACAACTCGCTTGGATTACTGCAACTCTCTCTATCTCGGCATTTCGAAAACTTCCATCGCTCGTCTTCAATTAGTACAAAACGCCGCTGCTAAATTCCTCAAAGGACAACGTAAATTTGATCATGTTACTCCAATTCTGAAATCGTTACATTGGTTACCTGTGCATCTCAGAATTGAGTTCAAAATTCTTCTCTATGTTTTTAAATCTATTAATAATCTGGCACCGAGCTATCTATCTGATCAACTTTATCCATACAATCCTACTCGAAATCTGAGGTCTGGCGATCAAAGACTTCTCTCTGTCCCCAGATCACGGTTAAAGCATAGAGGGGATAGAGCCTTTGCGGTTGCTGGCCCTAGGCTGTGGAACAGCCTTCCAGCCTATATCAGATCGGCACAGTCTTTAACTGTTTTTAAATCATCTCTTAAAACCTATTTCTTTTCCTTGGCTTTTAATTCACTGTGAGTTTATGGTATGAATCTTTGGGTTGTCCTGTGTCCTATGTCTTTGTTTGTTCAGCACTTTGGTCAGCCATGCTTGCTGTTTTTAAATGTGCTATATAAATAAAACGAACTTGAACTTGAACTTGAATATGTAAAAAAGTACAATATTAATATACTATATACATATATATATATATATATATATATATATATATTATTGTATATAATGAGTTTAACCCTATTTTTCCCAGTCTTTGAAGCATATTTCCTACATTACTTATTTTATTCATTTTGTTGTTGTTGTTGTCATTTAATTTAGATGTTGTTTTTTTTTGGTTATCTGCCCTTTTTAATTATTTAGCCTAATTTAATTTTATATACATAAAAAACGAGTATAAAGTGTACAATAAAGTACAATCAAAAGCTTTAATTATAATCACATTGCACTTGAATAAATTTAAAGGTGTAATCTGCCGATTGTCCTGCAGGTGACCTCATAATTATGTCTTCTTACTATGCACCTAGGGCTTTACGATTCCTCCAGAGCACTCGTAGATCTACGATGATTTTCAAGTGCTACTTAAGTTACGATGCTTTTGGGAAACAGACTGTAATATTAAGATCAGTCGTACTATCGTTTTTACGAACTTCTTAGGCTTATGATGCTTTTGGGAAACGCAGCCCTGGATGAGTGTGAGATTTCACAGCATGACATTTTGTCCCAGTCCACCCCTGATGACAGTCAATAAGTATATAGACCTATCTATTAACATATTAAAATTATTTGACATCGACTCTTAGCTAATCATTTACCTATAAATGTTGCAGCATTGCACGATTGCTGAACAATAATAACTTTAGCGATTATTTAACATACCTCTTATTCGTGTCGCTTCTTGTCTTGGGCTGCGTTTCCCAAAAGCATCGTAAGCTTAAGTACATCGTAGACCAACTGATACCAAATGAGCTATGATCAATTTAAGATTAAATGCTTTTGGGAAACGCAGCCTTGGTCTGTTCTGATAGCATACTGTACAGCCTCTCCCTACTGAACGCATCAGGAACAACAGGGGCGTAAAACTGTCTGGGCATTGATTTAGGGGACGTTCTGGATCCTTTTTATCCTTATCCGTATCCTTAGTAGGAGGCACCAAATATTGCCTATTTTAGGAAGCTCGAGCTCGCTCACCTACGAGATGTTTCGGTTTTGTTTCACTCAAATCTCGCTAAACTTGTTTACAAAGTTTTGACGCCTGAAAATAAGACTCGTGCCGATCTTTGACCATGTAAGTTTTCATGTTTTTAAAGTATAAATCCAGCCTATGTCGTTCTGTTATTATAGTTAGTTAATAGTTATAGCTTTGTTTGTTGAAAATAAATCAGCTAATGATGTGGAAATAAGTCGACATTTACGATGAATAGATCTATTATTGTGACTATGATTATGATGATGGTTTTAATTAGTTAGGTCACTAATATGTGACCCTGGAGCACAAAACCAGTCATAAGGGTAAATTTTTCGAAATTGAGATTTATGCATCATCTGAAAGCTGAATAAATTAGCTTTCCATTGATGTATGGTTTGTTAGGACAATATTTGGCTGAGATACAACTATTTGAACATCTGGAATCTGAGGGAGCAAACAAATAAATAAATATAATAAAATTGAGAAAATCGATGATCTTTAATTAATATCCTAATGATTTTTGGCATAAAAGAAAAATTGATAATTTTGACCCATACAATGTATTGTTGTCTATTGCTACAAATATACCTGTGTTACTTATGACTGCTTTTGTGCTCCAGGGTCACATATAATTATTGGATTGTCACTGTGGTGTGGTAAAGTTGGTTTTATGTTGGACATTCATTAAGGGACTGTCTCTTAAGTGCATAAAAATAATAATAAAAAAAGATACGCATTCCAAGATTAGAAAACATGCAGAACATCATATAAATAACATTTAAAGATGAGAATTAAAGGGTCATGAAACTCCTGTTTCAGCACTGGTTAGTTCTCACCACAGTTTTAAAAAACGCTAAAAAAGTGTGCGTGGTGCGCTGCTGAGTGGAGGGGGGAGAGGGGAGACAGACTACACTCACAGCTTCGAGTTCAGACCAAGCGGCAACCTTCCGCTCCCTCTCTTGAAACCAACACGGAAGTGACTAAAACTGCAATTCATCGACTGGCCGCTGGAGGCTGGCTCCAAAAGGGAGTCAGTCCCATAGACCTCCCATGTTAAAATGCTCAACGTTACAGCAGAAAAAAAATATGTTTACAGCCTGGTACAAAACGTGGTTTTGGTCTATATAGCTAATTTTGCCCTTTGTGACAACAGTGAGGGGGGTGAATTTTTTTATAACTCATCCGTTTAAATTATATCAAGCCTTAAAGTTCTGCATAATTAAGTGCGTGGCCACTTGAGTGACAGGTGGATTGCTGCTCTGCTCCAGAGAGTGAAACATTACAGTGTGTAAACGCCAGCAGGGATAATGCTCCGAATGATTGTGAATTAAACATCGTTGATGACGTTCAATGGATTTTATCGACTTACAAGAAAAGGAAGGAAAAAGATTTAATTGCTAACTGTTATTGATTTTATGTGTGATACGCAGTCACGGCATTTGAGTCCTCACGTACTGAAGTGTGCAGCCCCAGACTGGCACTGTAATCTGCATTATTAAAAAAAAAACACTTTAAAGATTATTTACGATTAATTATTGTTGCCGAGTTATCTAGTCATTATTGCTTACAGTGCTTTGTTATATGGAGCAGTTTGTTAGATCGCGATCTATTTAATTTGTTCGACTAATGAAGTGCCGACAGATGTATAAAAGTACACAAGTCACACCGTAATGTAAACGCGGTAGACTTTAATGGACAGTAAAACAAAGGCAGAATACCGTATAACTCCAGGCTGGCGTTATGTCTTTGCACGGCAGCACTGCTGTCACTACAGACGAAGTCTGTATTAGGGGTATTAGTCTTCAAAAATGCTCTTCAGAAACCTACAAGTGATGTCACGGACACTACGTCCATTTTTTTTACAGTCTATGGTTCAGACAGTTTCATTTCACTCCCATCGAGTTAAAAACACAAGTATGTGTTTTATAATTTAGTATAATTTAGTAATAATAGTGAAGTTAAAAACCACCATAGTCTTTATATAATTTTACCACAGTTTACTAAAGAATATAAGCTACATTATTTACTAATGTTATTTATGTGGGGTCATGGAGATTACTGAACAACTCAGCTGAAAGTATGGGGTAATTATGTGATGAGCTTCTAAAATATGATTTGGTTTAGAAATTCCCATATGAAAATGTACCTAATGAAAGAGTATTGCTTATGGTCATCTCAGCAGCGAGTCAGGTCACCAGCATTGAACTGTCGAGGTGCAATACAGTGGAAAAGTAGATTACCTGTTTCCAGCTCCTCCCAGGATAAATAACAGCATAATACACAACACGTATAATTACTGTATAATTGATGTTTTTTTGATAGCTGTAGTGCTGTTGGTGGACTTTGGGTTTCCGTATGTGGTTTGAGGCAAGTAGAAACTACTGTGCAAACATACACCCTTGTTACATGTAGTTATTGTGCAAGTGTAACATCCGCAGGCTGTAATCTAAAGTAATGCCTTGTTACCCTCTTGTTACGTGTAGAAAGAGTAACAAACAATTTTAATTATGCTACAATAGATGTGTTTCAAAGTTATTAGCAATGAACTGTATTACATAGTTAAATGTAAGGTCCAAACTAAGACCTTAGGTTAACAAATAAATATTTTTTATTATTTAACAAAATTTTAACAGATCTTTTCCAAGAACATAATGCAGAAAAAAACTAATTTGCAACCATTTATACAAAATACAAAGAACTGTAAAACACACACACACACACACACACACACACACACAAAATCATGTTCTACATCTATTTTTAATAGGCATATTGTCAATTTCTCCTTTCAGTTGTGGGCAGGAATCTACGAATTTCTGGAGATCTTTTGCATATGCTTGCAAAGTTGTCCCTGCAGTATATGAGGGAGCAGAAAAGTCATCCCCCTCTGATGGAGTTTTCACCTGTGATCACAATTAGAGAAAAATACATTGCAAAAATGTTAATACAAGTTTGCATAATGTAAAGAAGTGTTGCACAAAGCTTATATTCTACCAAATATATAAAATAAGGACTTCTGTGAGGGCTCTGTGTCACAGCAATGTTTCAAGTACAAATCTGTAAGGCATCACTTTAGATTACAGCCCGCGGATGTTACACTTACACAGTAACTACACGTAACAAGAGGTTAACTGTCACGAACTGTTCACTCACCACCAGAGGTCACCCGCTCACCACATGGACTCTCACACCACAAAGACTTTTACATGTCACTCCGGACTACAGTTCCCATGATCCATTGCACTGCTTGCACACATACAGCTGAAGGCACTGATTACACATACACAGCTGAATCCATTCAGACACGCTTTATAAGCTTTGGACTTCCTCTTTCAGATCGCTGAGTATTGTCTGGCGTTTAGCACTCTCCTAGTGTTACCTACTCTATGGAGCCCTTCCGTGTTTTCTAAGTTTAAGCCATAGTCTAGTTTATTGCCTGACCTCTACCAGCCCTGAAGTTTATAGCCTGCCTTGGTTCTCTCTTTAGTCTTGTCGTTTTGCACTCTGTTCGCTCCTGCTTGGATTAGTGCTCACGTTATCGGACTACCCCTCTTGTCAAGCCCTCTGGATATTGTTCACTGATCTAAGACCCACGCTTGCCCTAGGATTACTCTTGTGTCTTGCCCGTGCCATACCCGTTTGCTGTTGTTTGACCCTGTTTGTGTTTTGACTATGTACACTAATAAAATGGGCTGGTTGATCCGTGAACGGCGGCGTGAACTCCCGCGAACGGCGGGATGGCTGAGCCGCGAACGGCGGCATGAAGTCCCGCGAATCGCGGGATGGGAGAGCCGCGAACGGCGGCGTAAACTCCCGCGACCCGCGGGATGGGAGAGCCGCGAACGGCGAAAAGGGACAAAACACAGGAACAACCAAACAACTTGAAAAAACGAACAAAACAAAACGAGGTGAAGGGATGACGCTTACTGTTGGGTCTGGTCTTCTGTCACGGTGCACACAGCAGGGAGAAACGAGGAACACGCAGACGAGGAGATACTTCAAAATAATAGTCTTTAATGACGACATCAAGGTAAGACAGGGCAAGGTAGACTGACAGAAACACCGGGAATAACGAGTAGACCAGACGACATGGAACTGAACAGACAGGACTTAAATACACATGGTAATAAACTCATAATCACACACACCTGGAACTGAATTAACTAATAATGACATGAAACGAGGACAGGAAACTAACCATATAAGGAAACAAGAGGCGGGAACACAAGACACACATGACAGAGGTCTGACATAACTCCCCCCTCCCGGAAGGCACGCCCCGTGCCGTAACAGTACTACCAGGGAGGGGGGGTGGGCACTCTGGAGACCCCTCAGGACCGACACAGAGACATACACAAGACGGGGCCTCCAGAGCGGAACAGACAGACGGAGGCCAAGGTGGAGCAGGGAGCTCAGGAGGCCAAGGCAGGTGGTCCATGGTGGCTGTGGCCTCGTCCCTCGGCCCGGCCTCTACAGCCGGGACCTTTGTACCCCCCCAAAAAAATCCATGGGGCAGCTCAGGGGGATCAGGAGCCCTCCGGGGCTAAACACACACAAAACAATACTTAAAAAGACCTTGGTCACAGTCTGGTCCAATACGGCCACGACCGGCTGGCGAAACCATAACCGGCTGGCTTGACCACCCAACGGCGGGGGCCGGGGGGCTGGAGGAAGCCACAGCCGGCAGTGGGCCGAGTGACCGCGGACGGCGTGTTGGCCTTCCCCGCGAACTAGAGGGAGCCGCCGACGGTGGGTTGGCTTTCCCCACGGACGGCGGCATAATCTCCCGCGAACGGCGGGGTCGGTGAGCCGCGGACGGCGGCGTGAACAGAGGAAGTGGCGAGTTGGCTTTCCCCGCCAACGACGACCAGCGGGCATGATTCAGCGGCAATCTGGCGAGCTTGAGTCAGCGGCAATCCGGCAGGCTTGAGTCAGCGGCAATCCGGCAGGCTTGAGTCAGCGGCAGGCCAGCGGGCATTGAGTCAGAGGCAGGCCGGCGGGCATTGATTCAGCGGCGGGCCGGTGGGCTAGGGTTAGCCGTGGATGGCGGCGTTGTCATCTCCTGCGAACGGTGGGCTGGTTGATCCGTGAACGGCGGCGTGAACGGCGGCGTGAACTCCCGCTAACGGTGGGATGGCTGAGCCGCAAACGGCGGCATGAAGTCCCGCGAACCGCGGGATGGGAGAGCCACGAACGGCGGCGTAAACTCCCGCGACCCGCGGGATGGGAGAGCAGCGAACGGCGAAAAGGGACAAAACACAGGAACAACCAAACAACTTGAAAAAACGAACAAAACAAAACGAGGTGAAGGGACGACGCTTACTGTTGGGTCTGGTCTTCTGTCACGGTGCACACAGCAGGGAGAAACGAGGAACACGCAGACGAGGAGATACTTCAAAATAATAGTCTTTAATGATGACATCAAGGTAAGGTAGACTGACAGAAACACCGGGAATAACGAGTAGACCAGACGACATGGAACTCAACAGACAGGACTTAAATACACATGGTAATAAACTCATAATCACACACACCTGGAACTGAATTAACTAATAATGACATGAAACGAGGACAGGAAACTAACCATATAAGGAAACAAGAGGCGGGAACACAAGACACGCATGACAGAGGTCTGACAATAGTAGCCTATAGCAATGTTAATATTTGGACACACTTTATATTAGGTGGCCTTAACTACTATGTACTTACATCAAAAATAAGTACAATGTACTTATTGTGGTCATATTGTATTGCAAAACACTTTTGCTGCTATTGAGGTGGTATACGGGTAAGGTTAGGGACAGGTTAGGGTGGTATGGGTAGGTTAAGGTGTAAGGGATGGGACAACAGTGTAATTATAAATGTAATTACAGAATCTAATTACAGATGCAATTATATTTACATTTATGCATTTAGCAGACACTTTTATCCAAAGCGACTTACAGTGCATTCAAGTTACAGTTTTTACATTTTATCAGCTCTTGCTTTCCCTGGGAATCGAACCCATGATCTTGGCGTTGCTAGCGCCATGCTCTACCATTTGAGCTACAGGAAAGTAGTACCTATATACCTATGTAAGTACCTATATATTACATATAGGTATTTTTAAAAAATATAAGTACAATGTAAGAACATGTATGTACACAATAAGTGCATTGTATCAAATTATTAATTTAAATGTAAGTACATAGTAGTTAAGGCCACTTAATATAAAGTGGGACCTAATATTTTTGTATGAGAAATGTTTGTGAATATAAATCGGCACAAATACATAATCAAATAAAATTACTATTAATTTTGATATTATGCTTTTGTGAAATGTGATCTGAACGAGAATATTATGTGATTACACATAAATTAATGCTGAATAAAAGATCGAATGTCTAACGAATGTCCAACATAAAACCAACCATACTGCACCGGCTTGTTGTTTGTGTTTAGAGTTTGACTGATCATGTTCAGTATTATTGCATAAAGCCAAATTGCATAAAGTGTTAGTTTAGTAATGTTTTTCTACTAAGCAAAGCATCTTATCCCTGTATAAATGTGTTTGTGATGTGTAGCATGGGTCTGTCACATTAATCAGCTCTTCTGTCTTATCAGGTTTCCTATACTGCTGCTGTTTTGCTTTGTCAATAATTGTGGTCAGTATCATTTTGTATCATTTTCAGTGTTAGGTAGAGTTGCTCTAGTCAATGGTTTCTCTTTTGCACCAAGTAACTTTGAGATTGATGTCTCACACTTGAAATCAACGACTTTTTTATCGTATGGCTTTTCTTAGTTTTGATGGTATTTGTTGTAATGATTTCAATTATAGGCCTACCTTTTATTGTAAAGCAGTTTGTAACTTTGTTTGAAGGGTGCTATATAAATATTAATACAATTAAACTTAAACTTGTGCAAAGTATTCTAGTTCATTAATTAGCCTATTAATACATTTTAAAATGAGGATTAATAAAGCTGAACAGTTTGCTTCTCTGGCTTGAATCAAGCTTGAATTCAGTTCTGATGCAAAATATTGGAGAAACTTCATCCTCAGTTTAAAATTGTTGAATCCACTTGGATGTTTGGTGATTGTTAAATGTCTTGAGCAATAGAAAACTAGAAAATGTAATGATGACATGATTATAGAGGTTAAACGAAAACACCACATGAATTTTTCAGCATTGATGCTTTGTCTTGAATGAATTTTACACTGTCTGTATTTGCAGGAACCTCCCCTGTACCTGTGACAGGGAAAAAGGGAGGCAACGTCACCCTACCATGTGAATTTGAGGCCAGACAGATTTCTGATCTTGTTTTAAGTAGGATGTCAAAAAAGATACTTGTTTGTGGGAGTAAAGGATGTGAGAGTAAAAATAGCCGAGTATTTAAAGAAGGAGCATGTGACATTATTATCATGGATTTGAGACTGCGCGATGCTGGAATATACATTTTGAATGTCTATCGCAATAATGATCAGAGAGAGCTGGAACGAAAAATAAAGTATCAACTTCATATTCAGGGTAAAGTTAAAACTGATCAAACCATCAACATTGTGCTTTCTGGTTTTCCTAATAATGTTAGCAATGTAGTTGCATGCAGGGCTGTAACCAGCAAATATAGTAAATGTTTCAATAAAGGCCTTTCAGTGGCTGACTTTAAAAATGATTACATTTGGTCATCTTTAGACTAAATATGTGCTTATGGTCTTGATTGTTTGACATGATTATTACAATAATTATTGATTAATGCCTTTCTGTTTCTCCCTAGATAAAAGTTCTGTAGAAATAGGCGACCGGTTGAAGTTGGATGTTCTGTTGACCAGTGCTAATAAAGTGGAGACAAACTCCAGTGGAAAGTGGACGGAGGTCTGGAGCAGAGACCACGGGGTCTGTAATGATCGACTGAATGATAGTGATGGGAACCTGACTATTAAAGAGTTTACAGCCAGTGATGTAGGAACATACAGAGTTCTGGACTCTGATGGAGAAATCTTGATCACAGTGACTGTCACAGGTGAGAGAAGATCAGTAGATGTTTCGAAGTATCATTTTTAATACATCATCTTGAACTTGGGGTTTTCTCTTTTAAAGTAAATTTGTATGGATATTTTTTTTCTTATCTTGTACAGAATCTGGCTCAGCGGAAGGAAACACATGTAAGACAGAAGAACAGTAAAGTAAGAGGCTGTTAAAAAATTGAATAGTGAGTTTAAATGTCTAAAATTTGTGTTCTCTTTCCAGCTTCCCACCATTCTGCTCAAGAACATTGGAGTTGGGTAGAGAAATTTCTTTTTGGTTATGTGACCTCAATTTTTTTTGCGTATATAGTGATTATGGTAATTCAGGTTGTGCTTAGGGTTGCTGGGATGCTCTGATGTCTGCATGACAAATGTTACTTGTAATTGTCATAGGATTATGTCAACATATTTGTTGGATAATACCATGCTCTCTACTAGATCTCTGTCTCTCTTGGTCTGCCTGTCTGTGTTCTCTTCCCTCCCTTTTTGTTTCTCTTTCTCTTATTTATACACATGCACAATTATATACATGTATATTTTGGAATTCAATGTTAAGATGGTGATAGGGGTTTGTGGACTTGAGTTTATTGATTTCAGTATTCTGGAGTACAGGGTGCATCTGGTAAAAAAGTAATTCTTCAGCCAGAAACACTCTTTAATATGTCCAGAACGTCCTTTCCATATTCCTATATGATGTAATGAATTACAATATAACATTTCTGTAATATATATATATATAACCTACCAGTCAAAAGTTTTTGAACAGAAAGATTTTTAATGTTATTTTACAGGTGCTAATGTTTTTTAAAGAAGTCTCTTCTGTTCACCAAACATGCATTTATTAATAACATTAACAATCTTACTGTTCAAAAACTTTTGACTGTATAGGCAACTTTAATTTTTCTCTTATTTATAGCTTTTAATTGGCTTAGAAATTGTATACACTGCTGGACAATAACCAATAATAATGATTTGTTTATATACTACAAACATTATTTTTTATCACATAATAAAGCAGAATAATTTCTATACTGTAATAAATATGTCAATTAGCACTGCATTGTTCATATACTTTATTTATTACCTGGAGATGACTTGGAAAAACACAAATAAACCATATATTGTTGCAATTGTATGTTTAATGTCCTCATGTTTCCAAACATTTCTGTTTTTCTGTGAAAACAACTGTTTTCATATAGGGATAGCAAGACACTTTTGTCCATATTAGGAATTTCCTGGTACGACTTTCTGCACGTGAGCACCCTCCGGCTTCAAGTATGAATGAAACACACTGTCACACTGTGTTTAGCGCTCCGTGATGTTCATCTCGCCTTATTCTGGGTCCGAATAAAACATCAGGTCATGCACAGACTATCCAGTCTCTTTAAATTTAAATCTGAACACACTTGCCCGAAAAGTGCGGGGGACAAATTTACGTGATATTAAAAGTGGGGGTGTGGGGGCGATCTACGCCCATGGGACAGATTCTTGACTATGTTCATAGCAAAATACACTCAGGCCAGTTCCGGTTAGATTCTCGCCTGCCGGAGACTTACCCCTCAGCCCGACTCCGTCTGCCACACTCGTGGAGGTGCTTGTGGACTCACTGCCCGATTCCGGCCCAAGTCAATCAGGCCAGATGCAGCAGCTGTTAGCGAGCTGACACTGCCGCATCCGAGCTGGAATCAGCCCGGCACTAAAGTAAAGTGTACAGCGCACCGGACGTGTCCTGTTTTCATGTTTAATATCTACACTCTAAAAAATGCTGGGTTATTTTTTTTAACCCAAATGCTGGGTTGGGCCTGTTGGGTCATTTTATTGGGTTGTTTTTAATATTCTTACCTAGGTGCTGGGTCTTTTTTAACGCTGGGTTATTTTTTTCTATAGTCAGAGCGGGATTTTTGCGTCCTACAGGAGAAAACTGTCTTGTCTTGTATTTTGTCGATCCAATGGTTCACATTTAAAAATATGTAGCAAAAATAGCAGATAATTTAAGACCATTTATAATTAAGACTTTTTGTACCAGAGTTTTCATTAAATTTGGTCACACTTTATATTAGGTGGCCTTAACTACTATGTACTTACATCAAAAAATAAGTACAATGTACTTATTGTGTTCATACTGTATTGCAAAACACTTTTGCTGCTATTGAGGTGGTATACGGGTAAGGTTAGGGACAGGTTAGGGTAGTATGGGTAGGTTTAAGGGTGGGTTAGGTGTAAGGGATGGGTCAACAGTGTAATTATAAATGTAATTA
>JALXFT010001697.1:0-86502 GCA_023376895.1 Aspiorhynchus laticeps
CAGAAATTAATTACAGATGTAACTACATGTAGGTATTTTTAAAAATATAAGTACAATGTAAAAGCATGTATGTACACAATAAGTGCATTGTACCAAATTATTAATTTAAATGTAAGTACATAGTAGTTAAGGCCACCTAATATAAAGTGGGACCTTAAAATTAAACAATAAACAAGATCCGCGGAAATCCTAAGAACAGGAACCCCCTAAGAACCCATAGTTCAGTGCAAACATTTCTGTCATGCATTTGGCAAAAAGGTTTTGTTTACTATGCATTTTACCTTTGAACTTTGAGGCAAGTGCAACTCTGGCGTCCCCTTTTTTTGTGTGCAGTGGTGTGATGGCGATTTAAACAAAAATACAGATTTCCAAACAATCCAAACATATGGGTATCCCCTTGAACTTGGTAAAAAGATAATCTGTTTACCATCTTGACTGGAAAATACTGTTTTCATGGTCAGTTTTTCCACTTTTATTTGCTAATGTTAGTAAATTTTTACGTTAGAGTGCACGTCCTACTGCGCTGTAATTAATAGGTGAGCAGTTGAAAACTAGCGACCTCTCCTGTTTGGAGACAGTAACATCATAAACTGAAAGCAATCTTTACGTGACTTACTTTTCAAATGTTTTAAAATTGATAATCCGAGTCTAATATAATCCAGTGGGCCGCACTAAAAGACACTGTGGGCCTTCAGTTCTCCATCCCTGCTCTAGGAGAAAGTTATAGCCTATCAATTCTATGCAGCGATGCTGCTGGGTTCTCTGGGCCAGAGCTTATTTTAGATAGTCAAAAATACAGTGAAAATGTGTGCTGTTCTCAGATGAGTCCACATTTCAACTTGTTTCCAGGAAAAATGGATTTCGAGTTCTCAGTCCCAAAGACCAACGGGACCATCCAGACTTTCCTTAGCGACAGAAGCAAAAGCAAATGTCTGTCATGGTATGGGGTGCAGCAGACAGAGAATGGGTGACTGAAATATGCGTGAAGGTACTGTTGACATGGAGGCATATGCTGGGATTGTACAGAGACATATAGGCCTACTACCATCAAGATGATGTCTTTCATGGGAAGTCCATGGTTATTAGATCAAAACAATGCTAGCTCTCATTCTGCATGTGCTACAACAGCATGGTTTCGTAGAGACAGAGTGAGACAGAGTGAATGTGTTAGACTGGCCTACCTGCAGTCTAGATCTGACTCCTATTGAAAATGTATGACCAGTCATGAAAAGGAGAATCAGACAACAACAATCACAGACTGCTGAGCTTCTGAAGTCTTGTATCAAGTGAGACTGGACAAAAGTTTGCTTGCAAAACTTTAACAATTAGTATCCTCAATTCCCAAACAATGAAACATTGTAATTAAAGGTGGGGTAAGTGATTTCTGGTAGCCAATGTTGATATTTGAAATCACCAAAATAAACACGCCCCTACCCCAAAAGGGTCTCGCCCCTATTTTGATAGCTCCGCCCCACACATACGTACACAACCCGGGCAACAAAGCAGAACCAATGTTACTCGAGAAGAAACAAAGCAACCTAGGTGTCCGATCGCAGGCGTTCCCGCTTCTTGAGTTCTCTCCAGCGCTGGGAAGCTGATCCGATATTTACACGGGTCCTACTTCTTGCCTTATCGTAACACCGTGTCTACACCGGACATGAGCGGCGCGGCATGACAAAATACTATAGAACTCATTATAATCAGTGATGCTGTCTACACGTATTGACACAAATTTCAAATGATTTTCAATGGTGTAAGCCTTCTTTTGTTCCGCAGACATTTTCCTCTTTTGTTTTTTAAGTTTTGCTTTCTGTCGTCGCTCGGCTCGGCTAATGTCCGTCATGTGCACTACGTGCTCTCTCCTCCGGATCATGAGTAGACACGCCCCTTACTGCTGATTGGCTACAAGCTTGTTTTGGTACTCGGCCCCGACTCTGCCTTTTTGAAAAAATACATACCCCACCTTTAAAAGGAAGGTTGATGTGACACAGTGGTAAACATGCCTCTTTCCCAACTTTTTTGCAGTGTTGCAGCCATCAAAATAAAAATTTGTTTATATTTACAAAATACATTTACGTTGGTCAGTGAAAACTTTGGAAATCTTTTCTTTGTACTTTTGTCAAATAAATAAAAGTTAAAGAGAAGGAACAAATCACAGATTCTTGATTTTATTGCATTTTACAAAATGTCCCAGCTTCTCTGGAATTGGGGTTGTAATTCTGAATCAGAAACTCTCACACATTTATTCTGTATACTGTAATTATTCTAAAGACCTTTGGAAGCAGGTGTTGATGATGATTTAAATTCTACAAAATAATTAAAATATATGAGCCTATGATCCTCTTTTTCTGCAATACTGGCTCCAAAAATGATAACACATTAAAGGTAATAATTCATATTGGAAAGTTTCATATACATAAAGCTAAAGTAATGTCTATTACAATGTCTATCCTTTAGGTTTTTCTGTAAAGATATTTTATGACTTTTATGACTAATATTTCATGAGTGTATAAAAATATCTCGGTAACACTTTACAGTATGGGTGCACAAATATGCATTAATTCATGCTTAAATAATGCACAGTTAATCGCGAGTTAATGTAAAATTCAGTAAAAAAGTAAAGTCATAACATAATGATATCTTTGCAAATCATTAGCTGATGATTAATTAAAGCAGACAACTGGAAGTTGAAATGCATGGCTTCGACCCAATGTGGTAATTATCACATGGATTTACACTATTAGTTTATATAATATGTTATTAAGGAATTAATACATTATGACACATTTCACTAATAACATGTATTAACTCAAGAATATATGTGCATTAGTTAAGCATGAATTAATGCATATTAGTGCCACCGTATTGTAAAGTGTTACCAATATCTCTTATATTGAAAAAAGTAATTTGTACAATCTTATGCTTTACCATTTATTGTGAAGTAAGATGTTACATGTACCCCCCATTTCTGTCTGACTTCTTGTTGTATCTTATTTTTTGCACTGTATGATATTTTACAGGTTTAACTAATTAAATAAATAAAATAACTGTTTTCCTGGGTTGGTCAGGCAATGTTTGAAATATACCCCCATTTGCAGCGCGTTTCTGTATTTGGTTGTGTTACGAGTATTGATATCAGACTTATTAAAATGTGTCTTGAGCTCTCTCAGCCACCATAGTAGGAGGTGACAAATATTTATTTTGTATTCTTTGAATACTTTTAGTTTCATTTTTACTCAAAACATGTGGTTTACAAAAATTTTGATGCCGGAACATAAAACTCACACAGAACTTCCACCATGTAAGTTCTCATGTTTTTAAATATTAATTCAGCCTGTGTGTTTTTTGTGTTCTTACACCAATAGTTGTGTTTCTGTTCGTGAAAAGCTAAACCCACCGATGCGGAAATGAGTCGGCAGTATTTGCTGAATGCGTCCATGAGATTATGAGGATAGTTTTTATTAGTGGGGTTATTAATATAATATAATCATTTGATTGTTACTGACTTTCTAAAGCCTGTTGTTTGTGTTTTGAGTTTGACTGGTTGTTTTGAGCATTACACAAAAATCATTTATGAAAGTTTGATGTTTCTTACTGGACATTTTCATCATGCATGATTTGCTTGTGTTAAATATTCAGGCAAAATCAAAGCTAATAATTAGTAATATTTTTGCAGTTCAAAGCATTTTATTCCTTTTATAAACCCTTACGAAAATTAACCATGGTTTTACTACAAATAAACCCCCCAAAAACATGGTTACTATGGTTAAACCATGGTAACCACAAATTAACCATGGTTTTGCTACACTAACCATAGTTTAACCATGGTATTTGTAGTCAAACTGTGGTTATAAAAATGGCAATCAATACGTCAAAATAACCATGGTTACTACTCATTTCCTATAGTAAAACCATGGTTAATTTTCGTCCAGACAAATAAATTGTATTCTGCATCTGTCACATGACACTTCTTCTGTTTTCAGGTTCAACCAGTTCTGGAAACATTTGCTGCTGCTTTTTTGCATCGTTATTTATAGCGGTCAGTATGATTTTTGTTTAGAAATTGTGACAATTCTTGTTTTAAGTTCCAGGAAGAGTTACTATAGTCAATTGTTACTCTCTTGTGTCACCCAGAAATTTGAGAGATTTGATGAATATTTTAATTCAACCTTAATCTTTACTGCCGTTTACTGCATAATATTGGAGAAACTCCACCATCAGTTCACAATTACTGAATCCACATAGATGTGTGAGAATAATACAACCCCAAATCAGAAAAAGTTGGGACAGTATGGAAAACGCAAATAAAAAAAGAAAGTTGTGATTTCTAAATTTACTTTGACTTGTATTTCATTGCAGACAATATGAACACAAAATATTTCATGTTTTGTCTGGTCAACTTCATGTCATTTGTAAATATACATCCTTTCCTGTCATTCAGACCTGCAACACATTCCAAAAAAAGTTGGGACAGGAGCAATTTAGGGCTAGTAATGAGGTAAATTGGTTAAATAATGATGTGATTTGAAACAGGTGATGTCAACAGGTGATTGTAATTATGATTTGGTACAAAAGCAGCATCCAAGAAAGGTCTAGTCCTTTAGGAGCAAAGATGGGCCGAGGATCGCCAGTTTGCAAACAAATACGTGAGAAAATTATTGAAATGTTTAAAAACAATGTTCCTCAAAGAAAGATAGGAAGAGATTTGGATATTTCACCTTCAACAGTGCATAACATAATTAAAAGATTCAAGGAATCTGGAGGAATTTCAGTGCGTAAAGGACAAGGGTGCAAGCCTAAGCTGAACAACCGTGATCTCCGATCCCTCAGGCGGCACTGCATCAAGAATCCTCATTCATCTATAAGCGATATCACCACATGGGCTCAGGACTACTTTGGCAAACCTTTGTCAAGTACCACAATACGTAGTTACATCCACAAATGCCAGTTAAAACTGTACTGTGCCAAAAGGAAGCCCTATGTTAACAGTGTCCAGAAGCGCCGTCGACTTCTCTGGGCTCGGAGGCATCTGGGATGGACCATCACACAGTGGAAACGTGTACTGTGGTCAGATGAATCAGTATTTCAGGTATTTTTTGGGAGGAATGGACGCCGTGTGCTCCGGACCAAAGTAGAAAAGGATCATCCAGACTGTTACCAGCAACAAGTCCAAAAGCCAGGGTCTGTCATGGTATGGGGTTGTGTCAGTGCCCTTGGCAAAGGTAACTTGCACTTCTGTGATGGCACCATTAATGCTGAAAAGTACATAGAGATTTTGGAGCACAATATGCTGCCTTCAAGAAGACATCTTTTCCAGGGACGTCCATGCATATTTCAACAAGACAATGCAAAACCACATTCTGCACACATTACAAAGTCCTGGCTGCGGAGGAAGAGGGTACGGGTACTTGACTGGCCTGCCTGCAGTCCCGACCTGTCTCCAATAGAGAATGTGAGGTGCATTTTGAAGCGCAAAATGCGACAACGAAGACCCCGTACTGTTGCCCACCTTAAGTCAAGTCAAGTAAAGTCACCTTTATTTATATAGCACTGTAACAATACAGTCTTTAACACTTAACACTTGTTTGAAGGAAGAATGGGACAAAATGACACCTGAAACACTTCATCACTTGGTGTCTTCAGTCCCTAAACGTCTTTTAAGTGTTGTGAAAAGGAATGGCAACATTACAAAGTGGTAAATGCTTTACTGTCCCAACTTTTTTTGGAATGTGTTGCAGGTCTGAATGACAGGAAAGGATGTATATTTACAAATGACATGAAGTTGACCAGACAAAACATGAAATATTTTGTGTTCATATTGTCTGCAATGAAATACAAGTCAAAGTAAATTTAGAAATCACTACTTTCTTTTTTTATTCGCGTTTTCCATACTGTCCCAACTTTTTCCAATAGGGTCTGGCTGCAGACTTGCACTTGCACGCTCAGACTTGCACGCTCAGACACTTGCGCTTCCGCGGGTGACGTCACTTGCAGTCTTTTTATTATTTTGTTCTATTTATTGATTCATTTTTGTTTGAATCTCTCAACATTTTACAACAGTAGCCAGGTTGTGAAGACAAGAAAAAATAAACTAAATTACAATGTCACTTGCAATCGCTGCTTGCACGCTCCGCTACCTGACGTCACTTGCATTCGACACGAATCGTGTGCGTTGCCAATGGAGACAAGACGCTGTGGTGGTTAAACGATTAAAACTCATTTAGTACAATAATGAACAAGGTCCTGCAAGTTATCATAGGAGAAAAAGACATCTGTGGCTACAGAACAGCAGAATATGAACGCAATGCGCAAAGTTTTGCGTTGAGCGTAGAAAACCATAAACACTTAATATGGCATAATGTATTAGGATAGTGCTATTAAAATATCAAATTCAATATACAGTTTATTAACATAATGAATATGTACGTATATTGTATTTTCCTCCCATACCGCAAAACATGGATAATGTAGCATTATGGAGTAAGATGATAAAGTGCAAATATGCTTCTCATCATTATTAAAATATACATAACTAATGTACAGGCAGGTGAGCACAGAATAAATGCAACACGCAAAGTTTCACGTTATTTTTTTCCCCAAATAGAATAAACGGTCTACAGCTCTTTTATCATTGTCTTTGTCTATTAAGCTATATTACGTGTTTTATTTAAATTATTTTCTATGGGAGGAAAACGTTTAACGTGCAATGTAACGCATTGCGTCCTTGTAATATCACTTAATGCATTTCATAATGCACGTTCATATCTGCTGGTCTGTATCTTTGTGTCAACAAGACTTATAGACTAATGAATTGTCTTTATCATCTTAGTCAAAGACTAGCATACCCTTAAGTCCCTTATTATTATTATTATATTAAATTAAATTTAGTCCATTATGCCACAATAAGCGTTTTGCTGTATGGGAGGACAAGTGAAAGTTTGCATATTGTGTTCATGGCCGTCTGCTTGCCTTGTAGTACATTTAATAATAACTGTACATCGAATTTTATCTTTTAATTGCACTTACCGTATCTTAAGCCATATTAAGTGTTTATGGTTTTCTGCGGGAGGAAAACGCTTAACGAGAAACTTTGTGCATTGCGTTCATATTCTGCTGTTCTGTAGCCACAGATGTTTTTTCTCCTATATTAGCGGAGAGTGCAAGCGGTGAGTTACATTGTATTTCAGTTTATTTTTTCTTGTCTTCACCACCTTGCTACTGTTGTAAAATGTTGAGAGATTCAAACAAAAATAATCAATAAATAGAACAAAATAAAAAATAAAAAAGACTGCAAGTGACGTCACCCGCGGAAGCGCAAGTGTCTGAGTGCAAGTCTGAGCGTGCAAGTGCAAGTCTGCAGCCAGACCCTATTGGTTTGTTAATGTACTAAATGAGTTTTAATCGTTTAACCACCACAGCATCTTGTCTCCATTGGCAACGCACACGATTCGTGTCGAATGCAAGTGACGTCAGGTAGCGGAGAGTGCAAGCAGCGATTGCAAGTGACATTGTAATTTAGTTTATTTTTTTCTTGTCTTCACAACCTGGCTACTGTTGTAAAATGTTGAGAGATTCAAACAAAAATGAATCAATAAATAGAACAAAATAATAAAAAGACTACAAGTGACGTCACCAGCGGAAGCGCAAGTGTCTGAGAGTGCAAGTCTGAGAGTGCAAGTCTGAGCGTGCAAGTGCTTTTTCTGATTTGGGGTTGTACATGAGATAGATTAATAGACTTGCTCTCTCCCCTTAAGGTGGCTCCAGTATTATTAGAGTTAGTTGGAGTGCTGCACTGCCATTTCTGATTGGTCTCTTCGTTGGTTTCCTGTAGCTGACCACTTCACAATCAAGTCTTTGGCACTGCCCTTCAGGACTACTGGATGAGTAACATAGAAATAAGCTGAATCGTTCAGCCTGTCTGACATATCAGTCTGTCACTAAAAACAACACTAATTGTTGAGCCCTGCTATGCAAGATGTGTGTTTGCTGCTTTTGTCCTGGCATCATAGAAGCTTTCAAAATAAGAAAACTGTGGGGAAAAAAAGAAATAAACTGAAACTCAAATATATATTTTTAACTGTACACAATCATGTGTACTATGCCGATTTGGTACATACCCTGGTTTTGAAGTCACGGTTCGATATGTTTTTGGTACAGCGGGAGAAAACACTAAACCAAATAGACTTTTTTTTTTCTTCTTTTTTTATGAATTTTTTTTCCGTGAACAAATGGAGGCTCTGTCTTGAAATAAATTCAATCATAATTAAGACTTAAGGATGGAAAAAATGACATTCAAATTGAATTGAAACAATGCTTTATTTGTTTGGTACACATGAATGTAAAATTTTGTACAGATTGGTTGCTGATCCATGATCTGTTATTACTGCTGTTCTCTGAGATACTTGATTCTGATTGGTCAGTTGCTGTACAACATAACTGGACAGTTGTGAAATACTGGTGCTGTTTTCATGTCTCTTGATGGCCTCCCTCACAATTTTTGTTTTATTTCCTATCCTGTGTAGCAATATTTAATTACAACAATAATGTAATATTTATTACATTATGTGCAGTTTTTAAATTGTTTAAATTATTTAAATTATGAGTTGCTACAGCGTGCTTTAAGATAGTCTACAAGTTAACTAAACTCAATGTCACTGTGAAATGCCATCAGAGGGACTTGATTATCCTATCAGGGAATATCTTGCACTAATGCCTTTCGAGAGACTATTAATGCTGTAGTATTTTTCACTGTAACATTTCTACACCAGTGAAGCATTGCTGTTAAAACACTGTATTCTGATGCATTCTATTGCACTGATTTCTAAGGGTGTGTTCACACTTGTTCGTTACGTTTGGTTCATTTGGTCCGAACCAAAAAGGAAAATGATACATGTGGTCCTGGTCCACTTAGCGTTCACATTGGCATTTTTGGCATCGAACCTAAAGGCGTAGTGATAAATTCACAACCTGATTGGTCTGGTTGAATGATATATATTTCGTGATGGAACTTGCCGAGCACCCTAAACAAAAGGCATGTTCGAATTAAAGTGGCGAAACGGGTGTATTTGGTCCGTTTTGTGTTCATACTTCATTCGAACCGCACCAGAGTTCGTTTGGACCATCTTTTTAGCGATCTCAGTCTGCTTGTTTGGTGCGCACCAGGGTTCGGATGGCAGCGTTCACACTTACTCAAACGAACCGCACTAACAGAGCAATCATACCAGAGTTCGTTTGAATCGAACCAAACATGACAAGTGTGAACACACCCTAAAAGTTTATATATATATATATATATATATATATATATATATATATATATAATTTATTTATTTATTTTTTCACCAGCCATTGCTAAAACAAATGAATGGGTCAAGTGTCAAAACGAATGTGTGCTATTATCATATGTTTGTAAGAGAGTGTGTATTTTATAATCTTATATAGACATTTGTTTTATATACTTTTATCTGTAATATAATGCCAATGCTATGTGCAAAGGCCAGAGGAACTCAATAAATATACCTACATTGCTAATGAGTTTGCTTTACTGTACTTGAGTGACGTGACATGGCCAAGTATGGTGTTCCATACTCTGCTTACTCTGAATTTGTGCTCTGCATTTCACCCACACACACACACACACACACACACATGGAGCAGTGGGCTGCCAATGCTGCTGCGCCCAGGGAGCAGTTGGGGGTTCGATGCTTTACTCAAGGGTCTCACTTCAGTATTAGTATTGAAGGTGGAAGAAAGCGCTGTATATTCACTCCCCCCACCGACAATCCCTGCCGGACCTGAAACTCGAACCTGCTATCTTTGGGTTGCAAGTCTGACTCTCTTATTGTTAGGCCACTCCCCATTGTTAAGTCTTGAATGCATTGGTATATTATGAGGTTGATATCCTAAATGTCAAAGGCAAAAAGAAGTTACAATGAGAAGAAATAAGATCATTAACTCATATCTAGGACCCCCACACACTTGGTTAATATGTAAGGTTACTTAATTACTGCAACATTCTTGAGAAATATGTCATTATTTCACTCCAGATGCTTAGACTCTAAAAAGTAGAAAAAAAAAAGAATGGTCAATTCTTGTAGGGGACATTCAATACTATATGCATACTTAATGTGAAACCAATTTATTGAAGCCTGTTTTTGATAATGTGACTTTGATAATAGGACTCCATCTTAATCTACACAGACCTTATTTCTGTAAAAACGTACCGAATCTGCTCAATCAGTAGATTTTATGCTGCATGTTGAGTAAAAGGTTTATATTTAATAGCTATGACACACTAAAGGAAATTAAGTGAAGCATACGAAACTTTTGCCAATATATTACAAAACCATGTGCTTAGAAACATTTAAGCCATTCTCTAGCTTGCATAGCAAATAAAATAGAAGTTACTTGTATGCAATACAGCAGTTGATCACTGAGTGGAGCAAAATACACAAACATAACATGTAGACAACCGCAACCCAACCACGAGCTCCACTCTTCAGCAAAATGGTAACCACAGAAAAGACAAACTGAACATTAAAAAAAAATGGTTAATCTTTACACTTACAAAGTGAAAGATTAACCATTAGTCCACAACTGATGGCTCTTCCCATTTACTATATGATGACATTATTCCACTTCACAGGCCTATACAGACATGTAATGAATAGAGGAAATGAGTGGTCTGTTCTTATAGAGGACATCCCATATACACACCCCTGTCGTATTTTACAGAAATTTGACATTTCACTTTAGAGGCCTTTAGTGGTGTGTAATCTAGTATGTAATAGCCATTTCTTGCACTAAGGCACCTCAGGGGTGTCCAATCCTGTTCCCTCACATCTATCTTCAGTGCTCCAAGACATTTGTCTGTAATTATCAAGTGCTCCTGAAGATCTTACTTAGTTGGTTCAGATGTGTTTGATAAGGGATGGATCTGAACTTTGCAGGAAGGTAGATCTCCAAGAGCAGGATTGAGCCCAACTAGTTTATGAGGTGCCCAGCAGAGTTACCAATTTAATGATTTGTGACCCTGGACCACAAAACCAGTCTTAAGTGTCAATTTTTCGAAATTGAGATTTATACATCATCTGACATCTGAATAAATAATCTTTCCATTGATGTATAGTTTGTTAGGATAGGACAATATTTGGCTGAGATAACTATTTGAAAATCTGGAATCTGAGGGTGCAAAAAAATCTAAATATTGAGAAAATCACCTTTAAAGTTGTCCAAATGAAGTTCTTAGCAATGCATATTACCAATCACAAATTAAGTTTTGATATATTTACTGTAATAAATTTACTAAATATCCTCATGGAACATGATATCCTAATGTTTTTTGGCATAAAAGAAAAATCAATCATTTTGACCCATACAATGTACTTTTGGCTATTGCTACAAATATACCGCAGCGACTTAAGACTGCTTTTGTGCTCCAGGGTCACATTTTAGCAACAAAACTGGTGACTTCTTGGACAAACCTTACCTAGTTTCCAAGACTCATCGATATGATGTAATCTAGCAGGCTTTAACTACTTTACATTGGTGCCTAGTAAGAAATGACTGTTATTATGGTATTTATCTGGTCTGTATTTTTGAGCATTTTGTTGAGTTTGGATTCACACTTCATATTAGGTGTTCTGATAGCGAGTTTATGGTATTTATGGCATTTATGGAAGTGCTTTGCAAACCACCGCTGATGAGATCTGTGTGTTATGACGGCGTTGCACACAGATGTTTTCACCCCCCCCCCCCCCCCAGCCGGAAAGCAGCAGGTAGAAGCTGTTAAGGAAATGAACAGCAGTGTGGTTAAGTCTATGCACTTTCTGCAGAAACCTGACAAGACATGAAATTCATGTTCTTCTGTGTACTTTGTTTTGGAAATATGCAAATCGCTTCCAGTGGTAAATTTTTAAACTAATAATTATTTTAGTAATTATAATTATTTTAAACATATAAATGTAATTATTATTTTTTAACCTATATAGCAATTATCAATGTCTCTTCAGATGCAGCATCTTCTGATCTGTTAAGAGTTCAGATGGGAGAAAACATCAGTCTGAACTGCAGCATGAAAAACCGATATGAAGTCGCCTGGTATCACCTCAGATCTAAACGATTCAATTTATTGATTTCTGCACAGACAGACATAACCGGGAGAAAATTTCTGACCACCTACAATCAAAATCGTACTCGTCTGAATATTACTGCAGACACATGGATCACCAGAGCCACACTGGTTATTTCTGGAGTAACAGAGTCAGATGCAGGTCTTTATTTCTGTGGAACAAAGTCTGACAAACCACAGATGTTCTTCGACAAACCCATCAGTCTAGAGATCGAGGGTCGACATGCTGAGGATCAGTGTACTGGTAACAGATTTCAGTTTGACAGTTACACCTTCATGAAGTTATCAGTGAAGGGAGGAATGGGTAAGATGAGCCAACATATATATATATATATATATATATATATATATATATATATAGTTTTATACAAATTTGTATGCTTGTCACAGTAAATTTTCAGATCACAAGCATATACTACCCATCAAATGTTTGTTTTTCTTGATCTGTAAATAAATAAATAAAGGTTAAAAAGTGCTTTGTAGACAAAAAACAAATTGTATCCAAGAATGACTGACTTTAACCAATGTGTAAAATTGTATATTTATTCGTGGATAGTGAGGCAGAAGTATCTTAAAGTGCTCATCGTACATGTTCCTCCTTCACTGGTGCACAAAAACATCTCATGAAGATGGTTCATGAATGTCCAAAATAATCAGATGATCAAAAAAGGAGACCTCTGGTATAGTCAGTGCCTGTTAACTGATTACATGTAATCTAGATTATCTAATCAGATTCAGAAAACTGAGTACTCGTAAATGGATTGTTACATTTTCAAATGTTCATAATGAGATTACAGTTACTTTTTATGGATTACATTATTACATATTATTCATAAAATGGCAAGTAAATTATTCATACATTGATTCTCCCTAATTCTTCCTTCTTTTCCTACTTCCTTTCTCTTTGATTTGTTTTATATCAATACAGTACATTTAATGGTAAGCTTAAAACAAGTAGTCAGAATACATTAACTAAAATGAGTAACCTAGATTGTTACTAACTACAATTTTCATCATGTGATCAGTAATCTGCATCATACATGTCAGTAATTTGCCAATTTGCCCATAACTAATATCATTTAGTTTGAGAGGTCATATTTCTTCTGACAATGTAATTTTTTAAAACTCAATTTTTAAATTAAAAAAAAAAAAAAGGTAAACTCAATTTTGTTTTCTCAAAAGACATTGCTTTATAGCTTGATGTCTTGAAGTGTGCTTTGATGGTGTTTGTGTTGATTATGTTTTAATTGTTTTTTCATGTACTAATTGCTCTACTCTTTACTCTCTACTCTCCAGCACTAATTGTAGGTAACACTTTCTGGTTGTACAGATATGAATATTTCTTCTGTCTCTGTCTGTCTGTAGACGGGGTGACTCTGACGGAGCGAGTGCTGATGTTCGGTGGTGTTGGTCTGGCTATTGCTGTGTTTTTTGTGGCTACAGTCGTTGCAGGAGGAATCATTCACTATCACGGTTGGCAGAAAGGATGGGCTGCAGCCAAAAAACGCTCATCTCTGATTCACCACAAATCAGTTAAATAACACATTTATGTGCTTTATTTAAAGTCTCAACATATCCCTGAACTTTGCACTGCATTGCTGTAGCCATTGCTGTAGTTGACCACAAATTAAAGCAGAGGCCTGTTGCTCAGATGGCTTTTCCTGTTGGTCTGATCTACTTTCACTTCTGAGAAACTGAGATGTTGTAGCAAATGTCACCTTTTTTTTAGCATAGGTTATTATTCATGCTTGGTTAATTTGTGCTTGTCAACGATATTCTGATGAGCAGCAAAGTGATGTTACCGCCACTGTCTTTAATGCAGCAGTTCTTAATTCAGCATATATAAACAAAATTCAAACTTAAGTATGTTTTATGAAACTGCAGTTTTTATATGTAGAGAATTTCAAAAAGAACATATGCTTGAATATCATTAGACTGCATATTTACACTTTTTATATTTATCTAAGCATTGCAATGTACATATACATGTAATCTGTTTTGTAAAAAGATAAGAAAGAAATCACGTGTTTGTGCATTTTCTGGCAGAAAACCTGATCATTAGCAATGCTAAATCTCTTCAAACATAACTGTATATATGCAATATTGTCAGATCTGTTCTCACAGTTTCAGAAAAACAAAAAGTCTCATGCAAAGAACAATCATGATTTCCTGACTGACTGGAATAAGATCATGCAACTAAAACCACAGAAACATGAGGTGAAAATAAACTGCCTCTGACACTAAAGAGTGTTACTTGTGTTAAGAAATTACTATATTTAGCCAAGCGGGTAACACTTTAGAATACTGTTTGTTACTTACTGCATAACTAATGAATTATAGAAGAAATAACAGGTAATTGTTCATTAACACTTAATTCACTGCTGTTAACTACTAAGGAAGATGTGTTAACTAATCAGTATGTAATCCAATTTTATGAATGTGTTAAGTAGCATTTAGCTAATCAATAACTAATGTATTCTCTCATACCTCCTGAAGGTTCAAGAAAAATAACTATGAAATAACTACTGAACAGTTCTACGCAAATAGTCAAATGAGTAAAAGTGTAGGGAGTGAAATGATTTCCTTATGAAATTAATTCCTTGTGAAGCCGAAACTCACACAAAACAGATGCCATGTAATAAAACCATAAATCTAATCTGCAGAAGGGATCTCCAAAGAGAGCAAACAACACCTCTCTCCTGGTTCATTTACGCTCTCTTCTCCCCCTGCCCTCTCTACCTCTCCCTCTTTTCCCCCAAAAGGTTTCACTCAAAGTTCATTAAGAATATGTATATCCCACATATCATGTAGCTTGTGAACCCATTGTTTTCCCCTCCGTGTTTGGTATCATTTTAAAGGTCTCTGTGGGATTGGTAAACTGGTCTCAATTTCACAGTAGTCACTTGTATTATGAGAAATATTGAAAACTTAAGTGAATTCTGTACTTCTGTTGTGGGCGGTCTCCTTTCAAAATCTGATAAACATTGCTCTACAGGTGTGACCATTTGGGGCACGAGAACAGCTCCTACAGAGGTTTCACATCCCCCATACACAGATGTAATCTGTTTTGGGCAGAGAATAAATGTTTATGGGCCTTTTGTTCTGGTAGTATTTCAGGGAAAGTTGCAAATCAGTCATTGAGATTCTGTAGCCAGATCAGCCCGTGGTGTGGAGTGTATTTCATGCTCTATACTATGTATCTTCCTGAAGTCAGGTAAACATTTCATTTTTATTCAAAAATGTAATTGTGTTAAACAAATTGTGCCCATAGAGCACGCTGTATAGTTGTTTGTGCACTACATGTGCACATAGTTTATTCTCTAAAACACCTGAGTGCTTTGCTATGCATTTTAGACTGTGAGTCTTGTGTTAAATTAAGATAACGGTTACATGTGTGACTGTGTTAAATTTGTTTGTGTCCTGCGTGGAACACTTGGCTGTTCCTCATATAGCTACAGTAGCCAATCTGTGTACAGGAGCAGGGTTGCCACGCGGCTGCAATGTGATTCACAATTGCATTATCCTTTCTAAATTGGCTTCTTATTGTTTAATTATGTAATAATAAATTGTTATATTTGATTTATTCTGATCTCTCCTGAAATCATTATGACTGTTAGACTGTGAGGAGGCTTTTGTTACTGCAAATTTGTGTCCAGGATAGGTCAAACTGAAGGCTCATGAATGAACGGAGCAGTAGGCACGTCATCGGAGACCTCAGATTTCTGTCTATCACTGGTGCTAGCAAGTTGTACAGGGAAAAGACTAAGTAAACTACACTTTTTGTCATAAACAAGCAGTAGGCGGTAGGCAAAACAGGTATTAGTCTACCTAATACACCCTCTGACTATAATCAGACTGGTGAGTTTGAGATCGTGAGATCTACGCAAAACCCGGGGCGTGAGACTCTGTGAGACATTAGGTCCCCAGTGAACAAATAATTGAAAGTATGGGATTTCCAGAATAGTCAAATATCTAAATGATGAAATAATCGATATCTGCGATCAGTTTTTTATTACAAATATTGCCTAGATTTAATGATCACTTGAAATTGGAGTCAGATTGAACTAAAATTTAAAATAAATCCTGATAAATTCAGAAGCGCTAGTAAAAGACCGAATACACATTAAACCTTCGACCAGGCCGCTGGACTCTGCTTTTTGGGCCGGCGGATGGATCCTTACAAAAGGACAAGTACAAAGTACTACTACAGTAGCAACTTTGTTACAGTCCACTACTCAGTGTTGGGGAGTAACTAATTACATGTAACGGCGTTGCGTAATTTAATTACAAAATAAATGTAACTGTTGCAGTTACTAAGAAAAAATGTGTAGCCTAATTAAATTACAGTTTCTTATTAAGGCAATAATCCCCAAGAAGCCGTGGTTTACAGTGAATTTATAACAGCTAAGGGGCATTATTAGCAGAGTGGAGTGCCTAAAACCCCCTTAGCTGTTATAAATCCACTGTAAACCACGGCTTCACCGGGCTTATTGCTTTTATAAAACGGTTATTCCATATATGTAGTAAGGTTTCACAAAATAAAACAGAGCAAATAAAGTGTAATGATTTTAATAAAAATCGTATTCTTCCGCCAAACAATGTAGTTCCTCAGAAACGGTTGCAGTTCCAACACAGTGGTTGCCGAGCAACACACAAATGTAAACAAAGGTGTATGTTTGTAGAGTATCTTACAACAGCTTCGAACTTGGCTCAACCAATCAGAATCAAGGACCGGAACTATCTGTTTTATAATTTTTTTTTTTTTTTTTGTAATAAGGTCAAGATTAATATTAATTAAATGAAATTCCTGAAACTGTTCATACAGCTTAACGTTTAAGGAACCTGGCATATTCATTCATCGACTCTCAAATCTATACTCATACTTAGCCAAGTGTTATTAGCCAAATGCAAGCTAATAGACCAAATCCAGTGAAAACTGCATTGGTAAATCATGAAGATTTTCATTACAGCTTATACAAGTTTGATGCAATAAACACTTGATCTGATATAGAGACTATAATTCTCTGGGAAGGAAGTGAAAACGCTTTGTGGTTTTATGGTCTCTGCATTGTGCTGAAACCTGTAGTTTGATCAAGACCTTTACAATCGACAGACACAATGGAGAGAGTCATTTTCTTATTCTGTGTTTTTTTTTTTTTTTTTGGATTATTCAAATCACGTCCAGTGGTAAACGCAGTCTGTTTCAAACATTATGAAATTAACATATCAACTGAAAATATAATAGCTATTGACATAGTCTTTTGTCTATCTGAGCATATCACACCAGTCCTCAGGTCCTTACACTGGCTTCCAGTTACATTTAGGATTGATTTTAAAGTACTTTTACTCGTTTATAAGTCACTCAATGGCCTAGGACCTAAATACATTGCAGATATGCTCACTGAATATAAACCTAACAGACCACTCAGATCATTAGGATCGAGTCAGTTAGAAACACCAATGGTTCACACACGGGGAGTCCGCTTTTAGCTATTATGCCACCCGCAGCTGGAACCAGCTTCCAGAAGAGATCAGATGTGCTAAAACATTAGCCACATTTAAATCCAGACTGAAAACTCATCTATTTAGCTGTGCATTTGTTGAATGAGCACTGTGCTACGTCCGAACTGACTGCACTGCATTTTATGTATAATCCTTTTCTATTTAACTGTTTTCAATTTAATTTTAAATCAATTTCTATATCATTTTAAAATTCCTTGTTTTATTATTTTTAATTCCTTGTTTTTATTGCTGTGAATGATTATTTCACTTTCTTTTATGTAAAGCACTTTGAATTACCACTGTGTATGAAATGTGCTATATAAATAAACTTGCCTTGCCTTGCCTATATAACTGTCTCCCCCTAGATATATCAGCGCGAGGATCTTCTGATCTGTTAAGAGTTCAGATGGGAGCAAACATCCGTCTGAACTGCAGCATGACAAACCAATATGAAGTCGCCTGGTATCACCTCAGATCTGAACAACTCGAGCAGCAGAGAAAGACAAAACAGGCAGAAAACTACAAAAAACAGTACTCTAGTGAACATGACTGCAGACACATGGATCTCTATAGCCATGCTGGTTATTTCTGGAGTAATAGAGTCAGATTCTGGTCTTTATTTCTGTGGCTCAGTGGTAGAGCATTGCGTTAGCAGCGCAAAAGGTTGTGGGTTTGATTCCCAGGGAACACACATAGTGATAAAACAT
Source organism: Aspiorhynchus laticeps (assembly GCA_023376895.1). Taxonomy (NCBI): domain Eukaryota; kingdom Metazoa; phylum Chordata; class Actinopteri; order Cypriniformes; family Cyprinidae; genus Aspiorhynchus; species Aspiorhynchus laticeps. The sequence continues at coordinate 18,340 of JALXFT010001697.1, forward strand.
GTATAGCCTGAATGCACTGTAAGTCGCTTTGGATAAAAGCGTCTGCTAAATGTGTAAATGTAAATGGAACAAAGTCTGATGCTGCTGAGATGTTCTTCAACAAACCCATCAGACTAGAGATCGAGGGTAACAGATTTAATTTTTTTTATCATATCTTAACAAACGTGTCAGTGTAGGGTCAGATGAGCCAGAGCAATACAGAGTTTCTGTGAAACTATTTTTGTTGGCATAAATGAAAATATTTAGGTTGAATCAGTGATGCTAAATAATGTTTTTTTTTCATTTATGAAACCAGCTTTAGGTTACCATTTTTTCCCCCTCATATTTTTATTGAATGAATATTTCACATTCCTTTCAGAGTAGATTTTCAGAGCACAAACATACACCTACCAAACCTTTCTTGATCTGAAAAACAAATCCTAAGGGTCCTGAAATGCCATTATCAATTTTATTCCATAAAGGACAACTTAAAAACTACAGATGTTCATCTCAACCCAATCTTCAATATTCAACTAACAACAGTTTTGTGTATAAACTGATCATATGTTTACAGGTCTTATTGTAGTACAAGAGACAAAAGAAGCTGACATCAAAGGTAAATGATTGTTATCTAGTTGGTTAATTCATTGTTCATGGTCTGCTGTGGAGATCCAGTACTAATTCTAGTTATTATAATTCTAATTCACACTTTCTAGTTGTACAAACATGAATAATTCTTGTCTATCTGTAGACGGGGTGACACTGTCAGAGCGTGTGCTGATGTTCGGTGGTGTTGGTCTGGCTGTGTTGGTGTTTTTTCTGGCTACAGTGATTTCAGGAGGAATCATTCACTATCACGGTTGGCAGAAAGGATGGACCGCATCCAAACGCTCATCTCTGATTCACCACAAATCAGTTAACTTCTACTTTTACTTTATTTTCTAACTCAATATTTCCCTGAGCTTTGCATTGCTGTGGCTCAGATGCTCTTCCTCGAGGAAGAATATTTAATCCAATACTGTTATCATCATTATCATAATTGAGGTTGTTTGGACTATATATTCTCTGTGCTCGTTTTATCAGTTTGACCTAAAGCCAACACGTCCGTCCATGGGGCTGGACATTCAGAAAACGTAGAAAGTAGGCATATATATTAATCTTACTTTTTTCAGCAAAAAAATGCAATACAACTATTAGTATTAATTGTGAACATTGTCTTGAGATGTTGAAAAAGAAAATTAAGTTAAATTAAGAGAAAAGCTTTATTTTTATTTTGTCATTCTTTAAAAAGGAATATTTACTTTCTTCAAGAAACATACTCAAGTAACACAGATGAAAGATTTTGGCAAAATCAGTTGGGGGGTGGGGGGGCAAAGTCCTTTTCAGTCATTGTACTAATCATTCTGGTGGTGTAGCTATTCTTTTTGAAATAAATTTTAAAGGGAATATTCTGGAATCTCATTTCTCCATTGAGGGTAGATGAATTGTAGCTGGGATAGATTTTGATGATACTTTGTTTATACTAGGAAATGTGTATGGATGCAATAATTCTGCTGCAAATAAAGCCCTATTGCAAGAACTCTCATATAAGATATCACAGTTAAAAGGTAAATTCCCATCAGCTTTTTTGATTACGGGTGGTGATTTCAATGAGGCTCCTAATAACAATATTGACAGGTTTCCCTCAAGGACCACTGGTCATATTATTAACCCTATCATTACTGATTTTTGCAATAATTTATCACTGTTGGATCCTTTTAGGTTTCTTCACCCTTCTTCACTTGATTCATTCACCTGGTTCAAACCTGATATGTCTAAAAAGTCTCGAATTGGCCTGTGGTTGATTTCAGATTGTCTATCTCCATTCATCTACCCTTGTGAAATCTCTCCGGCTCCTTTAACAGACCATGCTGGTATTTCTTTGCTCCTTTCAAATGCCAAGAAGACAAATTATAGAAATTCAGGGTATTGGAAATTTAATTGTTCTTTTTTAGAGCAAGACCCGTATATTGTGGCAATACAAGATATTATTAAAAGATATTAAAAGATATTATACAACGATATGACTGATATATCTACATCCTTAAAATGAGAGCTATTAAAAAATGAGTGTAGAAGTTATTCAATTAAATATGGAAAAGAACAGGCTAAAAAGCGAGAGTACAAATTCATAATACATTAATTAAAATGAATGACCTTCTCAAAAAAACACTGCTTAATGAAGAGGAATTAATCTTGATAAACTCTACATAGAAAGAGCAAGAGGAGCCTTTATAAGATCAAGAGCCAAATGGCTTGAATATGGTCAAAAAAAATCCAATTATTTTTTTAATTTGGAGAAAAAATTACTTACTTCTGAGAGCAAAATTATACATTCATACATTTCTAACTTTTATCAAAACCTTTACTCCTCATCCTTCAATGAGCGTGAATGTGAATTATTTTTCGATAGAGTTGATCCGTTTATACCTAAAATATCTTCCCACAGTATCAATAGTTGTGAAAATCCCATAACTTTAGAAGATTTAGATTGTATTTTATCTAAAACTCCTTTAAATAAAAGTCCTGGCCCTGATGGCTTGCCATTTGAATTTTATAGAACTTTTTGGAAGGACTTAAGAGATTTGATTTTCACTGTATTTATAGACTGTTTAAGTTCTGGTGAATTAATAGAATCTATGAAACAAGGCCTTATAACACTTTTGCCAAAACCAAATAAAGATAACCGTTACATTGAAAATTGGCGGCCCATCACTCTCCTAAATTCTGATTATAAATTGTTGATATAATATCTGTCTAGAAGATATTATATCAATAACACAATCAGGCTTTATTAAAGGTAGACATATTTCTAATAATATTCGACTTGTATTGGATATGTTGGACTATTCTGATCTTATTGAAGATGGTGCCATTATTCTGTTCCTAGACTTCTATAAGGAATTTGACTCTATTGAACATGAATTTATATATAAAGCCTTAGATGAATTTGGATTTGGATTCAAATTTAAGAATATGGTCAGAACTATATATAAAGGTAGTGTTTCCCTTGCAGAAGGTACATCTAAGCGTTTCATACTTAGTAGAGGGATTCGACAGGGTTGCCTGATTTCCCCCTTTTTGTTCTTAATTGCAGGTTCTGGCCTCCTAATCAACACAGACAAGAGTGAAATACATGACTCTAACCAAACCCTGTTCAATGGAATTAAGGTCAAGCAGTCAGTGAAATATCTCGGAATAACAATTAAAAAATCAGAGAAGGAGAGACTGGATGAAAACTTTACCCCTAAGCTACAGAAAACACAGAGCATTTTTTAACAGATGGCTTCAAAGGGACTTAACTATAAGGAAGGACACTGCTCTCAAAAGCGGAAGGAATTTCAAGAATGGTTTACCCGGCTCTATCGTTATATGTGGACAAAAAGACAGCAACGGTAATTGACTCTTGTTCAAATTTATTTGGAAAAACAAGACAGAATATATTAAACAATGATTAGGGACCACGCTGAAGGAGGCTTTAATGCTATTGATTTCACAACTCTCAACCAAGTGTTTAAAATCAACTGGGTCAAACAATGTATGCTTGGAGGAAATGCTCCCTGGTTTTTCATTCCAAACTTATTATTTAACCGTTGTGGTGGTTTAAAGTTTTTGCTACGTTGTAATTTTAAATGTAATAAGTTACCAGTCAAGCTATCAGATTTTCACAAGCAAGCACTGGATTCTTGGAAACTGGCTTTTAAGCATCATTTTTCACCTCACAAATGTATTGTGTGGAATAATCAATATATTCTGTATAAAAACAGGACAATATTTAATAAAGACTGTGTAGAAAAGAATATAATATTTATTTCAAAATTCATAGACATTGATGGGACTCTGATTAGTTATGAGAAATTCTGTAAGGCTAACAGTATTGATATTACTCGTATAGAATTTTTGAGAATAATTAATGGCATTTAGCCTAAGCTTCTACAGCTTATTAAATCATCTTTACAGTACTCTTCTGTAAAGGAAGACATTCCCCGTTTAATGATAGGTGGTATTGATTTGTTGGATAAAAAGTGCAGTAATATTCATATCAGAAGAGCGTTACTCTCTATAAGCAGTATTGCCCCTAAAGTACTGTCTTCATGGAAACGGACGTATCCTTCTTTATCTTTGTGTAACAAATGGTCTGTTCATAATAATTTTGTGATACCAAACAAGGTTAAAGTAATTCATCTTAAAATCCTGCACAATTTTTACCCCTGTAAGTTATTTTTATCTAAGTTAATGGATATTCACTCAGAATGCTCTTTTTGTGGATCTGAAAATGAAACAATGCTTCATTTGTTTTTTAGATGTCCCTTCACAGTACCATTTTGGACTGAGATTTCAATTTTGATCTTTACATCCTTTAATAACCTCATTGATATTACAGAAGAAATGGTCCTGTTTCTGTTGTGTAATACTGGCTCTGCTCTATTAAATAATGCTGTTAAAATCCTGTGCTTGCTTGGAAAAGGTCACAAGTGTAAAGTTACAGCCTCCAAACCAAATTTAATAGTATTTTGCTCTGAATTAAAAAGTTTTGCTGATTCCCTGTGTAATTTAAAACGAAACTAAAAATCAGTTAAAACATACCAGATTTTAAATAAGATTGATTCGTCTGTGAACAGAGATGCAATGTTTAGATGAGGTTTCTTACTCCCTACTCGAGTCAAAACGAAAAGTAAACAAAGTGTATTTTTTTATAATTTTTTTATTTGCTATTATTATCTATGTATTTCATTATTTAGATTTTATATATTTGTTATTGTTCTTTTTTTCATTTATTTTATCTTGTTGGTTTATATGTTTGTTTGATACTTTCAGTCCCTCGCAATAGGTTGCTTGTTCTTATACATTGTTAAAATCCAAATATCATTGCACCTTAAAGTATGTTTTCAAACTAAAAATGTTACTTGCAAAATATTAATATTTTTTTTAAAAAATAAATAAATTCCCTGAAGCTTTAGAAACCTTGGTGAATCATTTGTGTCGAACCGAACTGCCAAAGTCACGTGATTTCAGTAAACTATGCACAAAACAAGCCCCACAAACGTTACGCCACAACGAAACAGTGGCGTAGCAAGCAATTGATTCAAAGTTTCGAAGAGGTTCGTTTTACTATAAACAACACACCCAACACGACGAAATAATGGCATCGGTGGAGCATTTTCGGAATTTATCCAGAGAAATGGAAGAAGTTAATGGAGAAGGCGAAGAGGAAAGGAAATCAAAGATTTAAGTGCGTTATGTCCAGAAATAGGTACCAGATCGATTTTGACGCAGTATCTAAAAAGCGCTGGATAGATTAATAGGATATGTGGAGTTATGAATAAAAAAAAGCAATTTCAGCAAAAGTGAAGTAAATATTGTGTAGGGAATGAACTGGACTGTGAGGCTGCAGCAGGAACTGGAGCGATGAGAGGTGAGTAATGTTAATGTTGCACACGACACTATTTGAGCACTTATTTTCACAGTCAATGTATCCCGAAACCGGAGACAAAGACACTCTTTCAAATGAGTGACGGTAGCTGTGTGTGAATTTCCAAAGACGCGATATGACAGAAAAGAGCCGATGAACCAGAATATATTCAAGCAAACATGCAACACCCCGGATATCTAAACCTGATGTTTCCAAAAAAAAACGACGGTCTAAAGACCTATCTCACGTTCCCAAACAAAACAGGCCATACAACACATTACAGAGGCGCATACTAATATATTTAATTCTATTTCACTATTTGGTCAGTCCATTTAATATATTGCACTTTCAGTAAAACATATATAGTGTTTTATGCATGGTTGAGCCGAGTTAATCGTTTTGATCATAGACTGAAAAAAAACTAGCATGCGTCACCAGTGTGAGGTTTCGAAACAGTGAATCTTTTTGCAAAGCAATCGGTTCAGTTGATTCAAGCTTTGGGAGGAGTTTCGGATCGAGTCACGAGACCGCACACTGTCGAATGAGAGAAGAGAAGGAAGACGCTGTTGAATGACACCCGTAGTTTAAAACCAGGAAGACACAACATTTCGAAGTCATTTCGGAGTCTCCTCAGCGCAAATTGTAAGTAATTTCTATACTTTTCTGCTACTGTTTTATGAGCGCTTTTTCGCATCGAGCACCGAACTCCGCTCGCTTTGGGCTGTCAGTAAGTTAGCAGGTGTGTATAAACTATATTTCAGCACGAGCGGACTCGAATTACGCACCGGTAACTTTACATCTAGTTTAAAGGGGGGAGGGGGGAGGGGGGAGGGGGGGGGGGGGTACAATGCTGTTTCATGCATTCAGAGTTGTTTACACTGTTAAAGAGTTTGATTCTCATACTAAGCATGGACAAAGTTTCCAATTTTTTTTTTGACGTATAACAGAGTATTTCTGTGCCAAAAATCTCACTTCCGGATTCGTACAAGTTTCGGAGAGTTTTTTTCGATCTTTGTACTTTATGACGTAAACGACGGTGGAACTCCTTATATGGGCATTTCTCCCGGAAAGAACGCGCCCCTGCAGCATCGACCGGAGCAAGAGCAGCCAATCAACGCGCTTCAATCGGCAGCGCAGCACGGGACTCGCTCGGGAAGAACGTCTCTAAAGAAGTGTGTTTTTGGTTGTGAGGGAAAGATAACCTTGTTCAGCTTCCCAAAACAACCCAGCGTTACGTGAACAGTGGATATAGTTTGTTTTTCCGGGGCAGCAATGGAGTTTCTCAAGTGTTTTGTTGATGAACGTTTTATAAACAAGGCCCAATTCGACGCTGGATTTGCACATCGTTTAATACTGAAAGATGGAGCGGTCCCAGCTATAAAAGATCCCGGTCATGATTCAGAACTGCAGATGGTGAGTGAAACGGCAACAAATGTCTCTGTTTTGTTGGCGATCGGAGCAAGTGTTCGTCACTCTTTAGTTCCGCCCACGACACGCCTTCACTCTTTAGCTCCGCCCACACGGCCCGCCTCCAGGAGCTCGGCTTTTTTCGGAGAGGATCGTAAATCTGTATCTTTCTTTTATAAATATGATAAAACTAAACACTTTTTGGAGATATGAAGGATGCAGTACTACTCTATAGGTACTCAAGATTAACATGAGATTGGGTGAAACGGTGTGCGTTAGGTCCCCTTTAATATTTTATCTCTTTATCTTTCAATGCCGTCCGACTGTTCTCAGTCCTTGCATGGGCCCATCATGGGTAATCATGGTAATCACTTACCCCATGTCGTTCCAAACCCGTAAAAGCTTTGTTCGTCCTCAGAACACAATTTAAGATATTTTGGATGAAATCCGGGAGGCTTGTGACTGTCCCATTGACTGCCAAGTAAATTACACTCTCAAGGCACTGAAAAGTATTAAAAACATAGTCAAAATAGTCCAATAGTCTCTCTGTGTCAGCGTAGTGCCATTTTGGAAAGCATCCGATGGATGCAAAGTGTGTACACTATTCTCTGTCATCAGTAACACATGGATACGTATTGTACGTTTATTTACGCTGATTTGAATGGAAACAGCGTATCCATCCATGCGTTACTAATGACAGAGAATAGCATACGCACTTTGCATCCACAATGACAACATTTTCATTTTTGGGTGAACTATCCCTTTAAGCCTTTGTATTTTAAAACTACAATCATCCAACCTAAATGTTTCGTGACCCAGTATATTTGTGTTTTACAATTTATAATATTGATTCATATTTATATTGTGTGGAAAATACTTAAAAATAACTTTGATTTCAAACTCTGAATTGAATTTATTTTAACTAAAAAAGACAAGTAAACAGTCAGTGATAAAATAATAATGGATAAATTACAAGCAATGCAGGGTTTTTCCTGGGTCAAAAACGGTCTTCAGTGGTGGCTGATGGTCATCCTCACAGTAAAAACAACTCTACCCACGTGATCTAGGAGCCCAATACTGACAATACATTTAAAATAAATGCTAAGAAACAGTTTGTGATTTTTGATTATCCTATTTATTTCCGAAAATACAAAGCAATCACTGTCAGGACAAATGAAAACAAACTAATTTACATATACACGTCACCATTACCAAAGTAGTTAATTAAAAACGAAGAACTGTTCATTGTTTACACTTGGTTGCTCTTTTTTATTTATTTTTCTTTTCTTTTTGGCTCCTCATTTTCTTCCAGACTGTGGCTGAGAATTATTCAGTTTTACAACCTCTTCCAAATTACTCTCATGTCATCCTTTCTTGCCCTTTTTGCAAAAAAACTACAAAAAGCTGTGATTTTTTTTTTTTTTTTTTTTTTTTTTTTTTTTTCACTGGCCTTCTTCATAGCTTTGTAAGATAAGATCCTTCTTTGCTAGACTTGATAATTATTTTGGTAGGCTGTATAATCATTAGGGTTGGGTACCGTTCACATTTGAACCGGTACCAGTACCGGTACCTGCAATTCGGTACCGGTACCCAACGGTACCTTTTTTCGGTACTTTACTCTCTGTGTAATAACATAAACATTTATTTCAGTGAAAAAATAAGTCCAAAACTCTCAATTTCAACATTTTGAACAATAGGGCCCTACAATTTTTTTTCTTTTTTTTCTTCCAGAAATTTTTGTGTTTTATTTTTTTCTAATAATCAAATGAAGGCATGAAATATTTATTTATTTTTAATCAAATGAAAATAATTTTTAATAAAATTAACAGGTTTACTGTTAAAATCAAGGTTATTATAGTTTAGAATTTTTAAATTTGTTTTATTTTAATATCGTTTTCAAATTTGCAATAAAATTCAGTTTAGTTTTTATTAGTTTCATTCATATTTTTGTTAGTTTTAGTTTAGTTTTTATTTTGTGAACATATTTTTATTTAGTTTTTATATAGTTTAGTTTCAGTTTTAGTTTAAGTTTTTATTAAAGTTTAGCAGAATCAACAGATCACTTCCAGAGCAAAGGCCAAAGAAAGACTTAGGCATACTTAGTAAGGCAAACATATAGCGACACAAAATTAACGCATGCTAAGATTGATTAGATGGTAAAAGTATACAAATATACACCAAAGGAAGGAGTCAGGCCTTTTTACTAAATAAATCTACACAAGTTACGCTTAATGTCATCTCTAATGGTGTGTTGAAATATTTATGAAAATAAATGTAGCCTAATTTGGTTATATTAGATGTCTTTTTTCTTATTTTACCATATTTATGATATTGTAACTGTCGTGTCTTGCTCAATTTTCCGCTGCGTAAAAATACATAACTGGGTCTAATGAAATTCAATAATAACGGCAATCGTATTTAACAATAAAGGCTCATATTTGAATATGTTATTTTCTTTATTTATGAAGAATTATTAGCGTGTGCATGATGTGATATAGCCTATGCACGTTTGTTCGAAAGCCTCGCAGAGTGATCACAAGATGCTAGAAGTGTTGCATTGTTTACAGAAAGATGCGTTCTCATCTATTTTCTGTTAATTATCACGTTGCTCTGCGTGTCTGTTTTTCTTCAAAGCACCAACTTAGACTGCCTAATGTTGGTTTGATTGCTTGTGTTACACGAGAAAATAAATAATTTTGCCTACCTGATGTTGTAGATTAATGCGGGCGCGGTTCGGCTCGCGACTCGCGGTCTTTGTCAAAACGGTTCAGGTCTGGTACAGAATTAAATTAGTGCTGCTGTGGGAGAACGGGTCAGGTGTTCTGGTAAGTACTGCTGGTGCATGTTTACCAAACAGGACCGGTACAGGACTCTGCTTTAAACCGCTTTGCGTCTCTCTGTCAGATAACCCCATGCACTTGATGCGCCATTTACAGGTATTTCCCTAAACTGTCACACAGCTCATATATTTTTCTGCCAAGGGGTGAGAACGTAATAATTAAAAAAACGATTATTTATTTCAGTTAGTTTTTTCAATAACTGTTGTTAGTTTCGTTTCCTTTAGGTTATCAAATATTTTGTCATTTTTATTTTATTTCAGTTTACGAAATTGTTTTTTCATCAATCGTTTTCGTCTTAGTTTTAGTTTCATTTACGAAAATAACCTTGGTTAAAATTAATCAATGGTAGAAAAAATGTGTGAATATTCCTTTAAAAAAGTTTTAATAATAATTGTATTTTTTCTACACTTAAGTGGTTAATGTAGTTGTAATAATTATTATTTGTATCATTTAATTGTTTTATTTAAATTTGACAGTAACTGGAATATATAAAGACGTACATTATACTGTACAAAAGTAATACAAGAGTAATATATTTATCTTACATGTTAAACCGCGCTTTTATTTTGACAGGTTGCCGTGAAGTTTCTGTGTGTATACAGTATGATATGATGCTAGTTTTCTCAAATGAAACGGTCAAATTCTCATGAAGTGACTCTCACAGCCTGTAAGTGTTCATGTCGTCGTTATGTAGTGAGATGCAGAGTCCGAAAATCACTGCGAGTTCAGTGTGCTTCAGTATTTATATTTCAGTATAGAGGCTAACGGAACATGCAGGATTCATATTTAAACCGTCTTTTTGCGTTTTAATATTCAGCATACACTAGTTCATATCGCGATTCGAATTAAGTGACAGACCTTCTTTTATTCATCCAAATATTGACGAATTCCGTGGCATTCCGCGCTTTAGAGTAAATTCCGTTTTTATGAATGGACTCCGCAGCCTGTCCGCGTTTTCGCGGAGACCATGTGACCCTAGAAATGCAAGCACACTTCAGAACATTTGGGTTTGCCCTGTGTGTTGTGTTTGAAAGAGTTGCAGTGGTGACATCATGTCACAGGGTCTCTCTCTCTCTCTCTCTCTCTCTCTCTCTCTCTCTCTCTCTCTCTCTCTCTCTCTTTCTTTCTCTCTCTCTCTCTCTCTCTCTCTCTCTCTCGTATGCGCCCAAATGCGTTCTCAGGTACCGAAATTGGGTACCGAATGATTTAATGTGAATCGATACTCGGTAGTACCGACGCCAATCGGTATGTACCCTTAAAAGTACCGAGTTCGGTACCCAACCCTAATAATCATAAATATTACAGAGTAGCATTAAAAAAAGTGGCATTAAAAAATGTATTTAATTGTCTAATTTTCTACCATATACAATTGAATAAAATTAGCAGCTAGATAACAACTTGCTTTGGACTGGTTTCACCTCCAGTCTACAAAATTATTTTATAGGTAGTTTACTATATAGGCCTACAGTGTCATATAAATTACATGAAAATACTGTGGATTATTAAGGCTAAAGCTTACTGACCACTTTTGATATTACGATCTCATTTCTGAGGTGTTCTGGGTAAATGTGTTATAAACCGATTCAGACAGTGATGCCTCGTGAGTTCAGTGTTGGACAGATCTGTTGTTTTAACCATTCATTAAAACCCTCTTTGCCTCCATGCAACACAACATATTTTATTTTATTTTTTAAATAAAATGAGACTCATTTCATTGATCAAAGCTGTCTCAGGGAAGTAGAAGTCAAGTACTCATAAATGAACATACAAAAAAAGTGGTCACATGACTAGGGATGCAGCGATTAACCGGTTTTACTATTAACCGCGCTTTAAAACGTCACGGTTAATTAATCGTAAAGGCTCTGCTACACCGAGTGTTTCTGTTGCACGGAACGGAACTGTTGCAACTTGCGCAAAATGAAAACAAAGTTACACTAGTGGTGCACCAGCTTAAAATGCCGTGCTTATCAGAGACACGGAGGCTACTACACACACTAGATTAACTATGACAGAGGAACCAAACAGTGATCCTTTATTTCCACCAGAGAATGTCTGAAGTCGATAGTGTGGGACCATTTTGGCTACGCCAAAAATGACCAGGGCATCATTTAAATATTGCTGTAAAAATGGCTGTTAAAGAGTATACATGAGGGATAATGCACGGCTAGCCAACCTGTTCTCGCTGTGCAATAAATGATTTTAATGCACGACGTGAAGGCAAGGACCACCTGACGCGAAGTTCGTTATCTCTAGCATTCTGCCCGCTTCAGACAGAGATGAAATAGTGCAGTGAGAGAGAGAGAGAGAGAGAGAGAGGTGACAGTTGCGTGTGTGAATTAGCCTACCTGCATCTGCACGTCACTGCAAACAATGTAGATTTGAGTTCAGTTATTTAAACAGTCATTTTACCCCCTCTTTGCTGATTATTATAATGTAGATCCAGTATCTAATTATTTTATTAATGAAAGTCGCTGGGCAGCGTTGACAAGTGTGTGTCCTCCTAAATGTTTGTGTGGGCTGCTCGATCTCGATCTCACAAACCAAAATAATAGACATGATTTTCTCAGGACATATGTAAAATCAGATGAACAAAGATTATTAAAATAAATATGGATGACAGTTGATTACAATAATAGTTTAGTTTATTCCCCTCATTAGTAACAGTGTCCTCTGTGGGATAGATAAAGTTAATATTAGTCTTATATTAATAATACTTAATTAACATTGTGATTTATCATCCCTGTTACAGTATTATTCATAAGTGACTTTTTTTTCACCATCTTTCCAAGTTCAGTAACTCAGGTCCAAAAGAAATGTAGAAAGAATATACAAAATGAACACCAAATAGAACACCAAATACATTTGTGATCTATTTCCATTTGTTATATTCAAAAGAGAAATACTGACATGGATGTTTACAGAGCAGAGGTCACATTTTTAATTGCAATAGGAGAGATGGACTTTTTTTTCTTTAGAATTATTATTTTGTGCTGTATTATTGGTTACTGTGTTATTTCTGTTTCAAAAGGCAGAAATAAATAACACTTTAATATCTAAAGAGTGTTTGTGATTTTATGTTGTGAAATTAATAAATGCATAATAATCGTAATAATCGTGAAACCGTGATTATTCCTCAGACTATAATCGTACCAACAAAATCTATAATCGTTGCATCCCTACACATGACCCACAGGGGTCCATTTTGTTTCCACTTTCAGGATGTGCACGTCACATGACTCCATATTTTGTCCAATGAAAAGTGCATTTTTCATCAATTCCCATACATATAAATTGCCTACAAAAAATCTTTGTCACCTTCATTGGAAAGTAAAGAAGTATTTTCAAAAACTTTACATATTTCATCAGGTGTATCAAACTGTCAAGGCAACATTGTACCATAATGGAATCTCATGACGTCATGCAGGCATACTAGGTCAGAATACAAGTACATGATATTTGTAAGGAAAAGGGTTAGAATTAACTAAATGTATTAGAATTTTTGCATGATTTTGTAATGCATTTGCAAGAATAGTAATTCTCATACTATATGTGCACATATTATGATTTTTCTGTAGAGTTTAATTGTTTCCTCAGCTTTCACAAGCAATGAGGTGTCATTAGTGAAGTAAGAGATCGTGCATGCATGTGTGTTTATGTGCATGCATGTAAGGATAAAGTGCATATTAGTATAAGGTTATGATGATTTTTAATTTTTTACGTTGAAACACTGATTATAATGTTTTGGTATGACAGCAGATATGAAAGTTTAGTTATACTTGTGATCCACGATGGTACAGTGTTGCCTGAGAGCAATAGCTGGATATGAAATGTTACTTTTTTATTAAATATGAGATATTTTTAATACATTAAAAAATAGATAATTCTGTTTGTTCAAGTGTTTGGTTAAAGAAATTGATGTTTAATGTTGCCTTGAGGCAACAAACTTTTAAAAAATAACGAAAATGTTTATTGATATTGTTATATTTGCTGCATTTGCTTGAGTAATATCTGTTACAATTTTTTGTTTTTGTCCTGTTTTATTTATTAATTTCTTTACTCCAATTGAAGGCCATCATTCAGGGGGACTCGAGGGCCGGATGGGCTGGATTTGTCCAGGGACGGATTTTAACCCTGTCCAGAAGTCTATCTTCAGCTTACGGGCAACTGAAGATAAAGAGGTAGGACAGCTGTGATTTTTGGAGCTAATGTAATTTAAACTGAAATACTCTTATGCACTACAAGGCAGATCTCAGATTGTCATTAAAAATAATATATGTAATGCATATAATAACACTTATGATTTTATGCATTTTTATTTATATATTTATTAAAATAAAATAAAAGTAATGTAAAAAAAAAAAAAAAATGACAAAGATGAAGGGAAATTTTACTGCTTATGACATGATACTTGTTTTGACGTTTTTCTACATACTATTGTATCTTTGTGATTCACAGGTGGAGGAGATCTGGAGATCTGGAGGAGAAGGACGGAGATGCCAGCTATCATGGGACTACACCTAGGAGACAGCGAGGATAGAAGAAATGCCAAGAAGAGGACACACTCCCACAGCAGGAACAAACCTATGGAGAGTCTGAGTCGCCGCCTGATAGTTAACCTTCTTTGGTAAGAACCTTTCAGCTCTCACATTGTGATCATATTTTGAGTAAATAATGCAAACAATTATAAGTTTTTAAATGGTGTTCGAGAGTTTTTGGCGACAGTGATTGTGTAGTCAAAGAGCCAGGCTAAATGGTGTCAATCCTGACCAACTGAATGGCTAAAAGTCATTTTACTGCTTTGCCCCCCAATTTTTTTTTATTTTTTATAACTGTGGGTTGGAAACTCGCATCAATTGAGAAACACAACAGATCTGTAGCTGCTCTCTATGGATTATGTAGCTCTTGACCTCAGTTGGAGTGACCATAATTGGTTTTAATTTACAAGAAAAAACAAAAATCAAGGAGAGCATGACAATACAAGCTTCTCTCTCCATTCATATGCATCTGTATAATCTCCACTGATTTCCAAAGATGTGTTCAGTAAATCCTTATGTGCATGTGTGAGAGTGAAGCTTAAAGTGGAACTGAAGCAGTCAGTCAAGTTTACATTATTTAGTATAGAGTGTTCTCCACTTTGAGTAAATATGACCAAAACAGGTTGTTGTTATAATTATTATTTTATATGAATAATAAAATCACTATATAGGCGCATTTCAAATGTTTATGAGGAATGTGGGAGTATTATCGTGCTTAGCGTACTGCATGGGGGCGTGCACGCAATTATTTTTATTTATTTATTTTTTCCTGCGGAAAGAGCTTATATTTTTGGACGTGCTTTCTGTCGTATCATGCAGTCTCTGTGAATGGAGCGCGTCACAACAATGAACCAGCTCACTGACATAAGAAATAAATCTGCAGAAAGCTTGAAAACCAATTATAATAAAAAACAAAACTTCTCTGATTATGTAGTCCGTATAGGTGCATTTCTCTTTTAAAGGCACGTCCACTGTGAAGATGTTGAGTCTGAGAAAGCACTAGTTTATTAATAAATAATTAAAATGTATTTTTCCCCGATGCATTCATAATCATTACTTTAGCCGGTGCTTTGCGGCAAGCGTTATGCGTGCGTTTGAGCGCGGAATAATAGGCCTAAATGCATAAATAATAACCTAAATGGTTATTATACTATCAATTTAATATAAACGTGCGAATAGTTGACTAGAAAAATCTTTAGTCGGGCAGACCAACAGTACTTGGCACAAGGAACAGATCCATTTTTAAAATAAAATGCTGACATTACGTGCGACTGCAAATCACGTTATTGCATTGCAGTATTTATGCATGTGTTTAATGAGTCAAATGTTTTTATTTTATTTCATTTTTTATGGGGGTGCTTTGGTTTTTCTTGGGGGTGCTGGAGCACCTGCTAGCCCCTCCCTAGCGCCGCCCATGCTGGTGTTTTAACATGTAAGCGGAGTGACCACAAACTCCATCGTGAGTATTGAAGCTGACGTCTGCTGATGAAACTGCTAACTATGTTCTTCAGTAAACTGATGCATCTCTGACTCCTGTCTTTGTTCATCATACCTGGTTCTGGGGTTTTGACTGTAAATTCCCCTACAGTCTCTTTTAGGGCTTGTATTAGTTTGATATTGACATTGGTGTAGGGCTGTCGCGATTCGTCGATTTTAGTCGATTTTTAAAAATCATCGACTTCATTTTGCTCGCGTTGACTAACCGGCAAAAAAATACCGGAAGTGGCGCATTTCACAGATGAGAATCCATAAAACACATTATTAGACTATTTTCCAAGGCTGCATGATATATTAAACCCATTTAAAAATCATAATTAAGCATAATTGTGAATTCACAAACGCTATGATTTAATTAAATATAATGCGATGCAGTTCTAACACAGTATATGTGCTTTAATTATTTACATGCGTGTAGGTTAAGCACGTGCGTCACACAGCGGCTCCGTTCACAGTAGCTCCACAGAAACTCTTATCATTTACATGTGGAGCGTCTCAAATTCCATCTCTGCATGTTGTTGTGAGTTTGGGTTTATTATAACGTTCATCTGGGAACGCAACGTGCGCCATTTAATCAGATGTGTAAGGTAAATAATTTATAAACCTGTGCAAACACAGGAGAATACATCGCGATTTCAAAATAAAAGCTCAAACCCTCACTCTGAGTTTACACGTTTTGATGTCCACATATTCATTTAATTACAGTGGCTATAGCATTTCTGTCCTAAAGAAATGGCCAAATATTAAAGATTAAGTGGACATTTGAATTAAACGGTACTTGGTCAATATTAAACAAGGATTAGATGCGCAGTAATGTTTAAAAATAATCATCAGTCTCTCTGCGCCTCCTGCAGGCCTTTGTTGTTGTGCGT
The DNA here is from genome assembly GCA_023376895.1 of Aspiorhynchus laticeps. Lineage (NCBI taxonomy): Eukaryota > Metazoa > Chordata > Actinopteri > Cypriniformes > Cyprinidae > Aspiorhynchus > Aspiorhynchus laticeps. The sequence goes on from JALXFT010001697.1 coordinate 34,922, forward strand.
TATCTACATTAGCTCTATTGTTCATACATTATGTATTTTAACAGTTTTGTTCAATAAAAACATATGATTTCTTGCTTTTGATACTTTATTTGAACTAATTATTATTGCATCATTGCTATTATATATATATATATAATATATACATATACTTTTTTTTATATATATATATATATATATTTTTTTTTCAGTAATTTTAAAAGCTATTGTTCACTTACATCTACTTTTATTACCACAATTTTTTTTATTATAATTATAGGGCCCTATGAAATCCGTTTTATTTCCAAATTCAGTTTTTCCATTTTCATTTTTCTATACTCTGTTTTAATGGTTAAATTAAATTTTATTAATCAAAAAGCCTGTCTAATTAATTGAGCTTTACAGTTTTATCTTTACCAAATTCTGTTTCCATTATTTTCTGGATTCGATTTTAATGCTTCCATTAAATTTTAACAATCACAAGCATCTCCAATTAATTGATTTTATATTAAACAATTTTTTTTTTTTTTTTTTCTCTTTCAGAAATACTGCACATTTGCATTTTTCTCCTAAATAAATTCTGGTAAATAATATTTCTGGTAAATACTCCTTTATTTAAAATACTGATTATAATGTTATTATTAGACTAGAACACGTGGATATGTTGTGATTCTTACACTATAATACTGAACTGATTTCAGTGATCTGGACTGAGAGATGGACACGTGCTTCTTGCACTCTGTGTTGCACTTTACTTTTGCTTTTAAAAGGATTTCATAGATATTTGGATTTCATTTGGTTTAATAAAATATTCTTAAGTAAATGTTTTTTTTTGTGGGAAATTAATTGTATGGATTAATCAATAAATTAGTCGATCGATTTAAAAATAGTTGTTAGTGGCAGCCTTATATTGGTGACAAGGATTATGAAAATTTTATGGTATCAATTTTTTATATAATAAAAACCTTTTTAAAAGCAAAAAAATAACTATTGTGATATATCTTTCGTTATTGTGCTATAAAATGAGTCATATTGTGATAAGATTTTGGTCATATCGCCCACCCCTGGGTCCAGTGAAGTCTGTGTTCAGTTTCTTCTCATATGGTGTATAGAAGTGCTGAATAACTATAACATTGTCAGTGTTTCTGCACAATATTCTTTACTTCAGGTGAGATTTGAGGACTATATAACCACCGTTTTCTTTTTTTTATCAGTTGTGTGACCTTTTTCCTGCTGTTCGTCTTGCCTGGTGAGTGTGTAATGTAAAGAACAATTATTTGTAAATAGGATTGGTGACATTAATAAGATTAATAAATACCACATCAGTGTCAATATTGTGCAGTGATTCAACACTGTTTTTATTTCTAGGTGCTGCTTCTGTAGCTGTGGCGGGACTAAAGGGCGGCAGTGTTACCCTGCCGTGTAATTTAAGCAACAGAGAAGATTTAACCACTGTTCTGATATTTGGGTCCAAAATTGCTTATGGCAGGGATCAGAGCGAACACTTCAGGGGTCGTGTGCACAAGAGTGGGAGTTGTGACCTCATTCTACAAGACTTGAAGACCACCGATGCTGGGAAATACATGGCAGACGTTCATAACAACAGCGGTTTAATTTCCAGCAACAGTTTTGACGTCCATGTTAAAGGTAAGGTCAAAACTGATTTAAATATTGAATTTGATCTTTTGTTGCTTTCATTTAGTATGTGTTTATTTTATACTACATTACACCAGTGTAATACCATCCATCATAAATATTATAAAAGCATAATGTCATAATTATGCTGTTTTATTTCTCTTCAGTTAATGTATCAGTACAGAAAGGCAAAGAGCTGATGTTTGATCTTCCGCGTGAGGCTGAGAGCGTTGAGCATTTGACAAACACAGACTGGACAGAGGTGTGGAGGAGAGGAAAGGGTGTCCTGACTGATCGACTGACCAACAATAATGGCCGCCTGACCATTAAAAACTTCTCATCCAGTGACGCTGGAATCTACAGAGCCCTGAACTCATCAGGAGGAATCCTCCTCACCGTGACGGTCACAGGTGAGAGAAAATTGCTGGATGTTTAGAAATGATAATTATAAAGTGGACAGGTGAGGTTTAATTATGATGAACGGCAAATTAATAATTACCTGTGTAATTAACCTTCCAACATTCTCTACAGACCCTAGTGCTGGCTCAAAGGACAAACATGACGGCAAACACAAGGACCAAACTCATGAACAAGTTCGTAAGTAAAACAGAAGGTGTTGAGAGCGTTGCAAAATCTTTAAGCAGTGGATTTAAAGAAAAAAAATATTTTTTATAATTGTATTCTCTTCCACTTTCCCCTTCCAGATTATGGGGTTTGGATTGGGATTGGGATTGGAGTGGTGGCTCTGGCGGCTCTGATTGTGTTGATCTCTGTCATCATGAAGCGTTGGTGTCAGAACAGGAACAAGAAACGTGATTCCTACCAAGAGGTCCAAATGCAAGACAGTACAGGGGCCCAGATCACCAAATAACAGCAGTGGTTACTTAGTTTGCCTTCAGTGCCAGCAGATCTGCAGAGGATCCTGCCAACACATCATTCCTGACTCAGTTGATTAAATGTCTCCACCTGCTGGTCACTTCAATTTCATATTTAGAGGATCCTTTTCACTTTTTAAAAATAATTCCAAATTGATTGATTCAGAATTTAAACCTCCATCACCTGGCATTATTTATGGTATTGTAAGTGCAGTGTACTGTTAATATCCAGATCTAATGTGATGAACTGCACTATATTACGGTTGTTTTCTGAAGGATCTGGTGACTCCTCGATAGAAACTGACCCTGCCCTTGAATTTATGCTTTTTATGAATTTGTTCAAATGTTGGCACAGGACATTTACTGTTGCCTTTGATAGTATGTATTGGAGAAACAAACAAACTTGCTGTTTTTAAATTTCATAATTGTTTTAGGCACAGTAATTTTAAATAGTTTTTATTGATGTACTTTAATATGTTATTTGGTCACGTTGTAGTTGCTGTTATTGAACTCTAAAATCTAAAAGCAGCACAATGTTTGGCAGACTTCATACACTCTTTGTCCATTAAATACTGTACCAAATGAATCAATTTTTATATATATTTTTTTTAAATGTGTATCATGTCTAAAGACTGATTTTTAACATTAGTCCTGCTGGTCTAATGATATTAATATGTTTGGTCATATATTGGCTGTGACAGAAGCTGTAGTTTTTGAATAAGGACATTGGCTCAATCTCTATATTAAAGTAACAATGGTAACACTTTACAATGAGGTTATATTGGTTCATATTAGTTAATATACTAACTAACATGAAGAAACCATGAACAATACATTTATTACAGTATTTATGAATCGTTATTGTTAATGAAAATACATTAAAACCATTGTTAGTTCATGTTAATTCACAGTGCATTAATGTTAACAAGCACTGCTTATGATTTTAATAATGCATTGGTAAATGTTGAAATTAACAGTAAGATTAATAAATGCTGATGAAGTATTGTTCATATAGTTCGTTAACTAATGAACCTTATTGTAAAGCTGTACCATAATCTCTATATAAAGTCGTAACTGACACATTTATACATCAAGTCCAAAGATTTTACATTTGTGAACGGCACACTTGTAAATAACATCTGTACATCCATTTAAACAATAACGCTTTCTCTATATTTCTACTTCTGTATATAGTGCATTAATTTGTTATATTCCATCTCTACTGTGTAATTCGATGTATGTCTGCACTGTCTCTACTTATGCACTGGAATCTCCTGTTGTGTGTGTAAAAATACTAATAAAGCTCTTTCTGACTTTTGACTAAAGTAATACTGTTACTTGCTTTAAACATGCAGCTTTAGCTTGAATATTGTGTATTGATACTGAATTATGTTGCATTAAAAACAGGAGCAGTAACAAACTGCTTTTTAAATTTCATAGCCATTTTTATATATTCCTAACTCATGTAAACCAGGAATAGACATGATTTGTTTTAAATAGTACATTTTTGTAAAAAGATTTTTAGTAATGTGGTCAAAATGATTAATTAATGAAAAGCAGACTCCTGAAGCTGTTCACACACGTTAACTTGTGAGGAACCTGGAATATTTATTCATGGACTCAAAAATCTTCAACTGCATCTGCTTACAAGCTAATATAGAGCACATACAGTATCTGGAATTCATGAGGATATTCATTACAACACAGAAGCTTGATGCAAATTACAATAACTGATCTGATATAGAGAGTACTGTCAGGGAAGAACGTGGAAACACTGGTTTAAGTCTGCGTTGGGCTGAAACATGTAGTTACCAACAACAGATTTTATTATTTTATATTATCCAGTGGTAATATTCTATTTCAAACATGAAATTAACACAAGTCTCAAAAACAATAGCAAAAAACAAAAATTTTTGAACAGTAAGTTTTTAAATGTTTTTTGATTAATTCTCTTCTGCTCACCAAAGCTGCATTTATTTGATCCAAAATACAGCAAAAACAGTAAATATTGTGAAATATTATTATAATTTAAAATAGCTCTTTTCTATGTGAATATGTGTTAAACTGTAATTTATTTCTGTCTTCAGTGTCACATGATCTTCAGAAATCATAATAATATACTGATTTGCCGCTAAGAAAACATTTATTATAATGCTGAAAACAGCTGAGTAGAATTTTTTTCAGGATTCTTTGATTAATAAAGTTCAGAAGAACAGCATTTATCTGAAATAGAAATCTTCTTAACATTATAAATGTCTTTAAGAATGCTTTAAATTGATCAAAAGTGATGATAAAGTACTAAATTCTATCATTTCTTTCCCCAAATAATAATAATAATGATACTGACTCCAAGCTTTTGAATGGTTTAGTGTATAATGTTATAAAAACTTTTTATTTTAGATAAATGCTGATCTTTGGATCTTTCTATTCATCAAAGAATCCTGAAAAAAGTACTCAACTATTTTAAACATAAATACTAATAATAATAATAAATGTTTAATGAGCAGCAAATATATCAGTATGATTTCTGAAGATCATGTGACACTGAAGACTGCAGTAATGATGCTGAAAATACAGCTGCACATCACAGAAATAAATTACAGTTTAACAGATATTCACATAGAAAACGTTTAAATAGTAAAAAATATTCTTGAGTATTTTACTTATGTATTTTGGATCAAATAAATGCAGGTTTGGTGAGCAGAAGAGAATTCTTTAAAAAATATGAAAAATCTTACTGTACAAAAACTTTTGACTGGGAGTGAATAATGTAACAGTTTTAGTGTCTTATTGGCAGTCTTGGGTTCGTTACTCCAAAAATTAAATTTATTACTTGTTATTAGTTACTCCTTTCAAAATTAATGTTACTTTACTTAATTTCTGGCAAAAGTTATTAGTTACAATACATATTACTTTTCCTTCACGCCCCACAGAAGTTGTAATTGTGTATCTTCCACATAAAATTCTTCTAAAATGTTACTAACAATATATTTCTTCCTCAACATTTGACCAAAGTCTACACTGGATGACAGTCAGGAGTTATTACAAACTCTCAGTAGTGATTGATAGTGGTTTTTAAGTAAAAGTGCTGTATTAATTGTAGCTATAATTTCTCTGTTACCCATATATGGTTATATTTCATTAAGTATTTTATCAAAAGAAATCACATAAGTTCATAAGATTTTTAATTATAGTAATATAATGTATATCGGGATCAAGCCATGTAATACCAGAGTAAAGTACTGTGTTCAGATCACCGTTTCTCCTGACAAAACCAGTGTACCAGATCGCAATATTTCCATCCCCTGTGTCTTCATGTGCGAGTCTGAAAAGTATGGAAATAAACCTAGGGATTATTGGATTGATTTCAGATCAGTAAGGGTTGAGGCATCAAAAGCTGCTCTGAAATCATACTAGTTACACTACTAGTTACTGCAAAAATAACATTACTGCCCAACACTGCTTTACTGCCTGATTAATCAAGCTCTCTATAAAACAAGCTCGACAATCTGATAAAACTACAGACACTTCAGATTTAATGGTATTAGATTATTTGTTAATTGTATTTAATAGATTACACTTTCAATAAAACATGAGCAATTTTTTTAAATGCGTGGTTGTTTTGGTTGCATTTACACCTTTTTCCCAGCAGTCACCAGCGTGTGGCGTTTCTAACGCTCCCTCCCAAACAGTCAATCATTTTGAGAAGCAAAGTTTAATAATTATTTTTAAGAAGTTACAATGAGTAGAGATAATATCATCAACTCATGTCTAGGACCCCCACACACTTGGTTAATATGGTTACTTAATTACTGCAAAATTCTTGAGAATGTGGCATTATTTCACTCCAGAAGCCCAAAGAGAGCTTGATTGTAGTAGAAAAAATAAAAATGAATGGTCAGTTCTTGTAGGGGACATTCAATACTATATGCATACTTAATGTGAAACCAATTTATTGAAGCCTTTTTGAGATAATGTGACTTTATTCCATCTTAAAAACCTTATTTCTGTAAAAACATAGCTATAGAATCTGCTCAGTCAGCAGACTTCATGCTGTGTGTTGAGTAAAAGGTTCATATTTATCAGCTGTGACACACTAAAGGAAATTCAGTCAAGTATTCAAAACATTTGTCAATATTACACAACTAGCTGCTTGGAAAAAAAGTGAGCAATTTGGATTCTTGATTGTTATTGGACATTTAAGCCATTCTCTAGCTTGCATAGCAAATAAAATAGAAGTTCCTTGTCTGCAATACAGCAGTTGATCATCACTGAGCAGAGCAAAATACACAAACATGAACATTGTGTTTGGCATGTAGCCAAACACAACCCAACCATTAGCTCCGCTCTTCAGCACAATGGTACCACAGTGTTGTAGGCTACGTCCCAAGAATTAACACTGTGACGGCCACATGTGAACGTGATATTTTATAACACAGCTCGTATCACAAATACGACATATCACACACTGACTCAGCGCTGGTGTGTTCCTCCTGTATATACATATACCCAATGAGAGAGAGCCTGTTCTTAAAGAGCCCAACACATTAGAATACACCAATCACATTGTATTTATCACAATAATCTACACACAGAAACATAACAACATGAAACACTAACAACGTGAAAGGCTAACCATCAGGCCACAACTGACGGCTCTTCCCATTTACTATATGATGCATGACATTACTCCACGTCACAGGCCTCTAATGAATAGAGGAAATGAATGGTCTGTTCTTATAGAGGACATCTCATACGCACACCTCATACTGTCGTATTTCACAGTGAAGGAGTGCATCACAGATCTACAATGGCCCTCATAATAATGTTTATTATAATATTTCTTGAATAATTATCAAAGTTACATTTATGCATGTTAGAAAATAAGTTGAATATGGCTTTAGTCTGCCTTTTTACACTCTAAGAAGCTGCTCTCATTGTGTGTGTGTAGGTAACCATATTTGATCATATTCAGGGCAGAGCCCGGCAAGTACAGATAAGTGTTTTCTGTGTATGTGTGTGAATGTCTATCTTTGCAGCTAGATGCAGAGAGAGAGCTCAAGGAGGAAATCATCATTTGTCGTCACCCTGATGTCCAGGGTAACAGATATACATCTCTGGAGAGACCTATTACGTCTGACCTCTGATCAGTTGTCACCAAATATAATCACTAGAAGATATGCTTCCAGTTTTACGTCCATGTGTGGAGATTTTCTAAGTTTATCTACCAACCAGAATCTTGCTTACCTATGTATTGACGTAATTAGTGACCTCTATTAGAGTATAACTATTGGTGTCTAGAACATGTAACGCAGAGCGGCCTACGAACTCCATCGAGAGTATTGAAGCTGACTTCTGCTGATGAAACTGCAAACTATGTTATTCATAAAAAAATTCTTTAATTTATCGCATCTCTGACTCCTAGTCTTTGTTCATCATACCTGGTCCTTGGGTTTTAACTGTAATTCCCCAACAATATCGTTAGCTAACGTGTGTATATCTGTAAGCTAACACTGGTCTCTCACCAAGACACCTGTCCTGTTCTCCACACAACAACTCAATTTCTCTGACCGTTGTTCTGTCTAATCCTGTCCTGCTCTCTTGGCCACATAACAGGCTCAATTGTATCTGTGGTCCGTCATACAAGTATGTGTAAACATTTAAAATTTCCTCAGCGTCCGAACGGTCATGAACACAACTCCCCTGAACACAAGATGAAATATGAAGGACACTCTGGGAGCTTCTGATTGTTCAGGTGATTGTTGAGGGCCTTTTCCTTGAGAGAGACGTACCTCACAAGCGTAGCCTGTTATATTATGGAGGGGCCTCTTGTAGGGTTTCTGCACTGTAATATACATGTATCTCAGTTCATTTCAAATTGGACAGAAGGGGGTGCAAATGTAATGATGGGCTGGAGGAAGTGTACCTTTCAGAGAAAACCCCAAAGTTCTCCAGAAGAATAAGAGTCCACTATCTCCGTATGATTGAAATATCACACTGAAAGACACAAACAGAGAAATCTTTAAATATCAACTGCTACAACATCATTAAGGTTAGTTACTTTAACTGAGAACTACTTACAGATGTAAAATCAAAGGGTGCTCCCAAGACAAGATGTACTGGAAAACAACAAAAAATACAAATATTCTCCCTGTAAATGACACAAAAAACCTCCCTTGTTCCTTATTTAACAACTAAATAATCACACCTATTGCTAGTTTTCACGTGACGTCACACCCTCATAGGAACGCCCCCTGGAGGACAAACCCAAGCTTTGCTCCACTGACTGCCAGCTAATAATAGTAAAATGCAAATATTAAAAATAGACATTCAGTGGACACCTTATTCATGATGTATATTTAGAACAGGCAAGAAGATGAAGCCAGAATATAAACACAATGTGCAAAGATTCACATTAAATGCTTCCCATAGAAAACCATTAGAAGGAAAACACTGAAGAGGACTGCGTTCATATTCCGGCCTCATCTGCTTGCCTGTGTAAACTATGCATCAGTAATATAGAGATTACTGAATTTGATCTTTTAATATTACTGTTTTAAATATATTAAGACACTTAAAGTGTTTTTTATAACGTTTTGTCGGACTGTTTATGATTGAAATATTGCTGCGGGTGCTTAATATGGATTGTAAATGGCCAAAACTTGCATTTTGTTCAGAAATACCTTTGTTTTATTCTTTTGAGAGGTGATCTAAATATTTGTGGCTGGAAAACAGATGATAAAATGACATGCTTGTGCAGCACTTCCGAGCCGGTCACGTGACTGAAAACTATCAATCAGTGGAGACAGAAAGTGAATAGGGGTGGGTCTTCATTTTTCAGGCCCACCCCAATTCACTTTCTGTCTCCACTGATTGGTTGACGATGAAATCGGAGCGACTGAGGGGCGGTGCAGTTCTTTGAACCCTTCTCGGTTGACGCCCCCCCGTTGACGACTCAACAGAGTCAGAGGGGTCTGGAGAAGCAATCCCGAGGGGAGGAGAAACTCTGTTTTGTTTCGGAGACCTGCCAATTCTGAATGAAGCTTGGTTGGGAAAAGGCACATGAATATCTCCAGTCACTCACTCGGTCGATGTGGTTGATCAATGGCACTGAACCGTGGATTGTTACCATGTAAGTTTTCACGTTTTTAAATATAAATCCAATGTTTGTTTGTTTGCTGTCATATGTGTTTTTGGACAACTAAACCTGCTTGTGATGCCAAGGAAATGTATCAAAGTCTTTATACTTAATGTGTCCATTACTGCTCAGTGTGTTGTGATTGGCTAAACGCCTGAACGTCCCGCCCCTCTCCTCAGTGGCATGTGCTGCGGTTGAATTGTCATATTATAGTTGATGTTTCTTATTGGATATTTTTTAACATGTAAGTTCTAGTGGTTTTTGGATATTTGAATAAAAATAAAATTACGTATTACCTTTAAGAAACACTGAATTTTGCTGTTACAATGATATGCCAATACTAGTTAACCTCAATTTAAAATACAAATAATTAAAAATTACTTTATGAAAATGTACAGGGTACTAATTTCACGTCAAACATTACATGTTACAAATGTGATAAAAAAAAAATCTAAATAGTTGATCTGAATCTTTCTGTTCAGCATCTCGGGGTTGTCAGTTTCTCTGAGTTCCTCATCTGGTGTCTTGTAAGCACCTCACTAAGGGGTTGAGACTGAATCTAGACTTGTATTGTGTCTATCAGCACTCAAGATATTGTGTCTCTGTCTGTCATATAACACATCTGTTTCTCTCAGGATATATCTTCTGCTGCTGCTGCTGGGCTTTGTCGATTACAGCGGTCAGTATCATTTATGTTAATCAGAACTTTTTTCTTTCTTTAATCAGTTTCAGCTGGAGTTATTCTAGTATTTTTTCTGTTGTGTCACTCAAGTGATTTGGTGGATATTTGTGTATCGATGGTCATATCACATAAATAATACACACTGACATCACTGGATTATCTGTGCAGGTCACTGATTAATAAACAATGTCATCAACATCTGAAACATTTACAATGTGTCACTTCTAATATCATTGTTTACTTGTTGCCTTTATTTCTATGTAGTTTAATTCGGTTGACGAAAATAACTCTACTAGGATATTTTATCATGACTATTACAGAGAAGAGAGAGAAACAGCAAACTGATTTTGCAGTATTGATACTTTGTATTAAATTAAAATGCACTGACTGTATTTGCAGGAACCACTGCTAGACCTGTGACAGGAGAAAAGGGAGGAAACATCACCCTGACGTGTGAAATTGAAGATCGTGAGATTCTGGAAATTAGTTTACACGGTCGGTCAGAAATCATCCCTGTGTGTCCAACTGAAGAATGCAGTGGACGAGTATTTAAAGAAGGAAACTGTGACGTCTTCATCAAGAATCTGAGCTTCAGTGAAGCTGGGAAATATTTTTTACACGTCTATTACTACAATGATCAGGCAGAGCTGGAGCGACAGATCAGGACGTACCAGCTTTGTGTTCATGGTAAAGATAAAACTGATCAAACCATTAGTATGTGTTTTCTGGTTTTTATTTAATAATTATAGTGATATTGCATACTGGACTGGAAACGACAAACACTGAATTATCACAGATTGATTACAATGATAATTAATGTCTTTGTTTCTCCTCAGATGAGATTTCTGTGAAGATCGGTGAGGAGCTGAAGCTGGATGTTCTGCTGTCAGACACTGATAAAGTGCAGCATCAGAGCAGAAGAAGCACAGAGTGGATGATGGTCTGGAGCAGAACTGATGGAGTTCAGAGAGAACGAATCATCATCAGAGATAGAAACCTGATCATTAGTAATTTCACAGCCGGAGACGCAGGATCATACAGAGTTCTGGATTCTGATGAAGAACTCTTGATCACAGTGACTGTCGCAGGTGAGAGAAACTTCAGAAATATTATGTTTAAACAGCAAATTCATAATAAACTGTGAGACTAACCTTTCAGTATTGTGTACAGAATCAAAGGAAAAACTAGACGACACTGATAAAGACAAAACTGATGACACTAAATATCGTAGTGAGTAAAACAGGAGACATTAAGAGCTTTACAAAAATCTAGCAGTGAATTAAAAAATTGAAAGAAATTTTTAAAATAAAATAAGTGTTCTCTCGCTAATTTTCACTCACACCTGCAGGCTACTGGAGTTTGGCAGCTGCCCTGACTGTGGTTCTGCTGGTTCTGCTGGCTCTGATTGTGACTGCTGTCCTGTTACTCAAGCATCGGCACAGAAGATATCTGAAGGGTGCTGCTAGTAAAGGAAAAGGAGGACTGAGCACAGAAGACCCAGTAGCATTAAAGGATCATGTAGACATCTGCTGAGGGCCCGGTGGAATATGATTAAACTGTACAGGTGTGCAGGACACCTACTGATGTCACTGGTTAAGACTGAAATGAATCACACAACTTTTACAATCTGATCATATTTATAACTCTGTAGATATGCTGACGTTATAAACGGCTATAAACAACGTGTTCTAGAATTGGTCCCAAATATCAAATGATTGTGATATCCTCAAACTGGATGGAGCCTGAAAGTAAAAAAAAATCAGTCTGTGCTCATCATACAGCGCAGGATTTTCTGCAAATCTTTGAAATTGATCAAATCTGACTGACTGACCAAAGACTAGCACCATAGCACTGACAAATAATGAATAAAACGAAGGCAAATAACTTAAACTCATGGAAAAAAATCTGTACAAAAGTCTTGTTTATTCTAGCTGTTACTTGTAAATTTGCCTTCAGAGCCAGTAGATCTGCAGAGGATTTTGTCAACATATTTCTGCAATATATTTTACATTTTCAGTGTGTATGCACATTCGGACTGGACCTCAGGAATCTGTTTGGTAACTGGTTCTGCATTTTGTATTTATGTAAAGCTTTAAGATCTGGACTGGTTACAAATCCCAATTCATCAACTAGGTGTTATTATTTCTATTAAAAAAAGTATTAATAATGTAAATACATATCTGTCCCAAACAAAAATATGCTTGTATATTTTGTAAAATTTAATTAAAAAACATATGTTTAAATAATGCTTCTGTGTTGCTTTTGTCTGCTGAATAGTGGATTTGTTGGGTGAAGTCAGCTAAAATGGGCCATGTTTTGGTAAATGACTTATAATACCATCAAATAAGTTATGCATGAGATCTAATGATATTCTTCTAAATTAGCATGGGTCTCTTAAATATATTTATATTTTTAAAATATGAAAAAGTATAAAAGTTTTAAAATGATGAGAGTTAGAGTATCAGCAGGTATCTTCTTGAGCCACGGCACAACATTCAGGTAAAATGGGCCGATATAAAAACAGAACAACAGGTCATTTCAGCTTAAATCATTTGATTATTAACAGTAAACTGACACTATTGTCTTTAGTGTGCCATAGCAACACCATAAATGTATTTCATTAAATAGAAAGTTGAATGAATATTTAATTAAACAATGCAATTAAAAATGAACTGATCATATAGGTGTGTTTCTGTGCATTGGTGTCTATTGTGTGCATGTATGTGTGTATGCTTGTATTTTTTTTTAAAGACTGTTAAGATTTTGTATGGATATATGTCTACAGTAGGCCTATAAACCTATTTTCACCCTCAATTTCTGTGTAAAAGTGTGTGTGTGTGTGTGTGTGTGTGTGTGTGTATGCAGCCCATTTTAGCTGAGAATTGTGGCCCATTTTAGCTTAACCAGTCATTTCTACCTTAAATTACCCTTTTCACAAAAATCAAAGTTTCTTTTATAAACTAAACTTTTTTTTTATTTGAAAGAGCATGTCAAAACATTGTTCATAAACCTTTGCATTGTTGGTAAGCTTGCTTATAATTCCTTTAGTACCTTTATTAGTGATTAATGAAGTTTTCTATGTTTTTAAGGCTCAATTACCTCACAGTTTCTCTGACAAGCTTCATGTAACACTCTGTCCTGCCCGTCTTAAAAAACTCAGACCAATAAAAATTATTGTTACGTGTCAGCAAGTGTTGAATGTTGTGATTTTCTGTTAAAATTTAAAGAGATATGATGCTACAACCTTATTTGGTCCATTTTAGCTGACTTCACCCTATTATTCTTTGTAAATCTGCTTTGACAGAAAAAAAATAAAACTTTTGTAAGAAACATTTTGTTGGTTTGTATTTTATATGATTTACATAATTATTCCAATTATTTTACAATGCTCAGGAAAGTAATGCTTTATTGATAATAACAGGATGAAACATGCTATATTTCACTTCTGGTGCATTTACAGCCTCTCTGTGAATCTGGGAGATCTTCAGCGGCTCTAAACATATTGTGGAGCAAATCAGCCAGAAGCTGAACAATGTTTGGTGGACTGTTTTGTCTCATTATTACTCATGTCCTCATTAACTGACTGCTTCTGGACTCACAAATCTACTCTCAGTGTTTAGTTAGCCAAGCGTTTATGTAAACAAATAGACCGACATCTTGTGACAGCTTTGATAGAGTAACCAGTAGAGGGCAACACAGAACACTCATACTCCACCAGGGTGGAAGACACCATTTTAGCACACAGGAAGAGTAGTAACGAAGCTTTCGGTTTTGTTTTTACTTAACATAAGTTAAATAGATCTCGCTAAACTTGCAGTGGTTCACGGAGTTTAGACACAGAAAGCAAGACTCTTGCATAACTATTACATGTAAGTTTCTATCCCTTTCCAAGCTTGTGTGTTTTTGTGTTATTATGCCAATAGTTTTGTTTGTGAAAAAGGGTTTCCTGCTAATGATGCTAACGATGCTAATGTCAACATGTTTATCTTTATGCTGATGAACAAAGATTATGTTGATGGTTTTTATTGGTGTAATTATTAATGTAATTATTAAATTGTTCTACACTGTTGTAATCATTATTTATTTGTAGCAGGTTACTGAATTTCTACAACTTTTTTGTCCATTGGACATTTGGGTTTGACGGATCATGTTGGGTCGGATGATTACACTGAACATCTATAAAATCTATTTTGAAAATTATAATTGATAAAATTAAACATTCAGATTATAGTTTGTTTCTTATTCGACAAGATAAGATCCTTGTGTGTTAAATCTTTGAATAAAAACGAAAGTGAAGGTTTAGAGTCGTCAGTATTGCAGTTCCTGCATTCATGTCTGTGATATATGTCTGTATCTGTCTCATAACTGCTCTTCTGTAGTCACAACAGGTTCAGATGCTTGAATCTTCTGCTGCTTTTTCTTGTCTATTATAGCGGTCAGTATCATTTTATTCATAAATTGTGTCCATTTCTTGTAGTCAGTTTTTTCTCAGTTGCACCACTCAGCCAAGTGGCTTTTGTTGACATTTGATGATTTGTTTTACAGCATATTACACCATCGGTGATTTATCTTTGCAGTTAATTCTAGTTCATTTATTTTAATAAATATTGTTCAAATTCACTACAGCTCCAAAGACACATCAGCTACAGTATAATGTTGCCTTGAGGCAACAAACTTTTAAAAAATTAAAAAATAACGAAAATGTTTGATATAGTTATATTTGCTTGAGTAATGTGTGTTACTATATTTTTGTTTTTGTCCTGTTTTATTTATTAATTTATTTACTCCAATTGAAGGCCCTGTAACCCAGCAAATCATCCACGGGGGACTCGAGGGCTGGATTTGTCCAGGGACGGATTTTAACCCTGTACAGAAGTCTATCTTCAGCCTATGAGCAACTGAAGATAAAGAGGTAGGACAGCTGTGATTTTTGGAGCTAATATAATTTAAACTGAAATACTCTTTTTATGCACTACAATGTGATGAGGCTGATCTCAGATTGTCATTAAAAATAATATAATATGTAATGAATATAATAACACTTATGATTTTATGCATTTTTATTTATTTATTTATTAAAATAAAATAAAAGTAAAAAAATGACAAAGATGAAGGGAAATTTTACTGCTTATGACATGACACTTGTTGTTTTGACATTTTTCTACATAATATTGTATCTTTGTGATTCACAGGTGGAGGAGATCTGGAGATCTGGAGGAGAAGGACGGAGATGCCAGCTATCATGGGACTACACCTAGGAGGCAGCGAGGATAGAAGAAATGCCAAGAAGAGGACACACTCCCACAGCAGGAACAAACCTATGGAGAGTCTGAGGAGTCGGCTGATAGTTAACCTTCTTTGGTAAGAACCTTTCAGCTCTCACATTGTGATCATATTTTATGTGTAAATAATGCAAACAATTATAAGTTTTTAAATGGTGTTCGAGAGTTTTTGGTGACAGTGATTGTGTAGTCAAAGAGCCAGGCTAAATGGTGTCAATCCTGACCAACTGAATGGCTAAAAGTCATATGTTACTGTTTTGCCCCCCATTTGTTTTTGTTTTTTTTATTAATTTATTTTTTATAACTGTGGGTTGGAAACTCGCATCAAGTGAGAAACACAACAGATCTGTAGCTGCGCTCTGGATTATGTAGCTCTTGACCTCAGTTGTAGTGACCATAATTGGTTTTAATTTACAAGAAAAAACAAAAATCAAGGAGAGCCTGACAATACAAGCTTCTCTCTCCATTCATACAAATGTGTGTAACCTCCTGTAGTATCCAAAGATGTGTTCAGTAAATCCTTATGTGCATGTGTGAGAGTCGAGCTTAAAGTGCAACTGAAGCAGTCAGTCAAGTTTACATTATTTAGTGAAGTGTTCTCCACTTTGATTAAAAAACAACAAACATGATTAATGTCACCGTTTTACAGAAAAAATGATGTTTTGTTATCGCTTTTGGAGCAAAGGTGCAGACATCTTGCAGCACCACCGCGTGTGACGTCACGGGTACCTGTGATGTTTACCTTACAAATCTGATGAAAAGACGCACGTTGCGTTCCCTGATGAATGTTATAATAAACCCAAACTCACAATAACATGCAGAGATGAGTTTGAGACGCTCCACATGTCAATAAGTTTCTGTGGAGCTACTGTGAGCGGAGCCGCTGTGAGATGCACGTACTTAACCTACACACATGTACTTAATTAAAGCACATATACTGTATTAGAACTGCATCACATATAATTATTTAATTAAATTACATATGCTTATGCTTAATTATGATATTTAAATGGGTTTAATATCATGCATCCTTGGAAAATAGTCTTATGTGTTTTATGTATTCTCATCTGTGAAATGCGCCACTTCCGGTATTTTGCCGGTTAGTCGATGCGAGCAATCGATGATTTTTAAAAGTCGACGAATCGCGACAGCCCTAATATATTAACACAGTGAAGACTAATTAATTTACACAATGTGTGTAGCGTTTCTTATTTATTGTAGTTTTTTGTCCTATTGCTTGCAGTTAGTTTCTTAACCTTATTTCATCACTGACTGTTTGTCTTCAGTGAGCATGAGCTTGAATCCCAGATCCACTTCTTCAATATACACTATATTGCCAAAAGTATTGGGTCACCCCCTATTAATTAATAGGTTTGACTACTTTAGCCATTTCCAAGAGTACAAATCTTAATGTTAAAGCATATAATGATATTCTAGGAAATTGTGTGCTTCTAATATTATAGCAACAGTTTGGACTCTTTTCTATTCTAACATGACAATGTCTCTGTGTATAAGACAAGGTTCAAAAAGAAAATGATTGATTCAGTCAGTGTGGAAGAACTTGACTGGTCTGCATAAAACCAAGTCCTGATCCCAGTTTAACACCTCTGGTGTGACTGTAAATGCAGACCTTGAGACAAAAACTCATCACCAAACACCAATGACTTGTACATATGGGTTCAGTCATTTTAGACACTTCCAAAACTGTTGCAACAGAGATGGAAATACAATTTTTAAATGCATAAATTATGTTTCCATCTTTTTTGCCACAGTTTGGAAGAGCCTTTTTCTCTTCTAAAGAAGGGAAACTTTTGTCTATATAGTGTATGTACTAGGGGTGCAACGGATCATAGATGATCCGTGATCCGTACGGACCAGTCCCCACGGTTCGGCACGCATGTGATTCGCGGATCAACTGATAAGTTTAACATAGAGTGAAAGTTTATCATTTGCACGCGCTCCGTTTCTGCGCGCAGCCGCTGCCGCACACACTGAAGCGCGCACACGCAGAGAGAGCGCGTGAGAAAGAGAGGCGTGATTTAGATACCGCGTTTCAGACAACGCCTCAACGGATGGATACATACACACACACACAAAGTTATGTTAAAATACCCGTTTTGGCAAGTATTCTGGTAAACACAGTCAGTTATGTCTTAAGTTAACGTATACAGCCGAGAAAGAAACCGGATGTGTGTCAGTATTTGGTCCGTGCATTTAGTCTTAAAGAGACAGCAGCCTATAACACCTGCTTCTGTCTGCTAATCATCTGTATTTAACTTATGCAGTAAGCATTATTGTGTTTTACACTTAATTTTTACATTTCTAAACCTGAATACTACTGTTACTGTCTTTAATTATAATTTTATGTTGTAGGCTGGAAATCTATCTATTGGTTGAAAATCTAATTAATTTGTGTAATTGTTCTTGGTTTATTACTGACTTTAGTAGTAAAGCAACTTTTTTTTTGCTGATCCGAAAAATGATCCGATCCGTGACTCAAAATCCGAACCGTGATCCGAACCGTGAGTTTTGTGATCCGTTGCACCACTAGAATGTACAAGTCATTGGTGTTTGGTGATGTTTTTGGCTCAAGGTCTGCATTTACAGTCACACCAGAGGTGTTAAACTGGGATTAGGACTTGGTTTTATGCAGACCAGTCAAGTTCTTCCACACTGACTCAATCAATCATTTTCTTTTTGAACCTTGTCTTATACACAGAGACATTGTCATGTTAGAATAGAAAAGAGTCCAAACTGTTACTATAATATTAGAAGCACACAATTTCCTAGAATATCATTATATGCTTTAACATTAAGATTTGTACTCATAGAAATTACTAAAGTAGTCAAACCTGTTCATTAGAAGGGGTGCCAATACTTTTGGCAATATAGTGTATATCCTTTTGAGTGGTCATTGATCAAGTTAATGTTAAGTTTTTAACCTCTTAGATTTTAGTTGATTTAATAAAGTTATTAACTTATAATATCTTAGTAGTTAGCTGAGTTTCTCTCGGAGAAACTGCACTCATTATCTGTGCGCTTTCGAAAATACCTGATAATAGTATATTTGAGTCAACCTTGAAGGAATTGTGTATTCTCTAATATGTGTGTGAATAACTGACTCCAGGACAGATAGACGTCTTCACACAATGTGACGCAAGGAGCGCTGATATATGCTCTCGGTGGGCCACATTGATCCTAAGACCAGATCTCGCTGGTCAGCTAATAATCACTGGAGATATGTTTCGAGTTTTACGTTCATGTGTCCATCTGGACTGAGAGATGGACACTTGCTTCTTGCACTCTATGTTGCACTTTACTTTTGCTTTAAAAAGGATTTCATAGATATTTGGATTTCATTTGGTTTAATAAAATATTCTTAAGTAAATGTTTTTTTTTGTGGGAAATTAATCGTATGGATTAATCAATAAATTAGTCGATCGATTTAAAAATAGTTGTTAGTGGCAGCCTTATATTGGTGACAAGGATTATGAAAATTTTATGGTATCAATTTTTTATATAATAAAAACCTTTTTAAAAGCAAAAAAATAACTATCGTGATATATCTTTCGTTATCGTGCTATAAAATGAGTCATATTGTGATAAGATTTTGGTCATATCGCCCACCCCTAGGTCCAGTGAAGTCTGTGTTCAGTTTCTTCTCATGCGGTGTATAGAAGTGCTGAATAACTATAACATTGTCAGTGTTTCTGCACAATATTCTTTACTTCAGGTGAGATTTGAGAACTATATAACCACCGTTTTCTTTCTTTTCTTTTTTCTTTTTTTTTTTTTTATCAGGTGTGTAACCTTTTTCCTGCTGTTCGTCTCGCCTGGTGAGTGTGTAATGTAAAGAACAATTATTTGTAAATAGGATTGGTGACATTAATAAGATTAATAAATACCACATCTGTATCAATATTGTGCAGTGATTCAACACTGTTTTTATTTGCAGGTGCTGCTTCTGTTCCTGTGGCGGGACTAAAGGGCGGCAGTATTACCCTGCCGTGTAATTTAAGCAACAGAGAAGATTTAACCACTGTTCTGATATTTGGGTCCAAAATTGCTTATGGCAGGGATCAGAACGAACACTTCACGGGTCGTGTGCACAAGAGTGGGAGTTGTGACCTCATTCTACAAGACTTGAAGACCACTGATGCTGGGAAATACACGGCAGACGTTCATGACAACAGCGGTTTAATTTCCAGCAACAGTTTTGACGTCCATGTTAAAGGTAAGGTCAAAACTGATTTAAATATTGAATTTGAGCTTTTGTTGCTTTCATTTAGTATGTGTTTATTTTATACTACATTACACCAGTGTAATACCATCCATCATAAATATTATAAATGCACCATGTCATAATTATGTTGTTTTATTGCTCTTCAGTTAATTTAACAGGACAGAAAGGCAAAGAGCTGATGTTTGATCTTCCGCGTGAGGCTGAGAACGTCATGCATTTTACAGACCCAGGCTGGACAGAGGTGTGGAGGAGAGGACAGGGTGTCCTGACTGATCGACTGACCGACAAGAATGACCGCCTGACCATTAAAAACTTCTCATCCAGTGACGCTGGAATCTACAGAGCCCTGAACTCATCAGGAGGAATCCTCCTCACCGTGACGGTCACAGGTGAGAGAAAATTGCTGGATGTTTAGAAATTATAATTATATAGTGGACAGGTGAGGTTTAATTATGATGAACGGCAAATTAATAATTACCTGTGTAATTAACCTTCCAACATTCTCTACAGACCCTAGTGCAGGCTCAAAGGACAAACATGACGGCAAACACAAGGACCAAACTCATGAACGAGTTCGTAAGTAAAACAGAAGGTGTTGAGAGCTTTACAAAATCTTTAAGCAGTAAGTTTAAAAAAGAAAAAATATTTTTTTTAAATTGTATTCTCTTCCCACTTTCCCCTTCCAGCTGTTTGGGTTGGGATTGTGATTGGAGTGGTGGTGGCTCTGGTGGCTCTGATTGTGTTTGCTGTCATGATGAAGCGTTGGTGTCAGAACAGGAACAAGAAACATGATTCCTACCAAGAGGTCCAAATGAAAGACACAGTACAGGGACAAGGCACAGTAATTTTAAATTGTTTTTAATGATGTACTTTAATATAAAATTTGGTCACTTTATAGTTTTGCTGTTATTGAACTTTAAAATCTAAAAGCAGACAATGTTTGTCAGACTTCATACACTCTTTGTCCATTAAATACTGTACCAAATGGATCAATTTTAAATGTGTATATATATATTTGGAAATATTTTAAAAATGCGTATCATGTCGAAAGATCCAACCAGACACATTTTTAACATTAGTCCTGCTTGTAAACTGCACACTTGTAAATAACATGTCTGTACATTCAAACAATGTTTTTTCCTCTATATTTCTACATATATAGTGCATTATTTAATTTAATTATGTTTGCACTGTCTCTACTTTCTTCTGCACTGAAAGCTCCTGTTGTGTGTGTCAAAATAAAGCTCTTTCTGACTTCTGACTAAAGTAATACTGTTACTTGCTTTAAACATGCAGCCTTAGTTTGAATATTATGTATTAATACTGCATTATGTTGCATTAAAAACAGGAGCAGTAACAAACTGCTTTTTAAATTTCATAGCCATTTTTATATATTCCTAACTCATGTAAACCAGGAATAGACATGATTTGTTTTAAATAGTACATTTTTGTAAAAAGATTTTTAGTAATATGGTCAAAATGATTAATTAATGAAAAGCAGATTCCTGAAGCTGTTCACACTGAACTTGTGAGGAACCTGGAATATTTATTCATGGACTCAAAAATCTTCAACTGCATCTACTTACAAGCTAATATAGAGCACATACAGTATCTGGAAATCATGAGGATATATTTATTAAAACACAGAAGATGCAAATTACAATAACTGATCTGATATAGAGAGTACTGTCTGGGAAGGACGTGGAAAACTGGTTTAAGTCTCTGTATTGTGCTGAAACCTGTAGTTACCAACAACAGATTTTATTACTGGAATATACAACTCGCATCCAGTGGTACAAATATTCTATTTCAAACATGAAATTAACACAAATCTCAAAAACAATAGCTAAAATTAAACGTTTTTGAACAGTAAGTTTTTAAATGTTTTTTGATTAATTCTCTTCTGCTCACCAAACCTGCATTTATTTGATCCAAAATACAGCAAAAACAGTAAATATTGTGAAATATTATTATAATTTAAAATAGCTCTTTTCTATGAGAATATCTGTTAAAATGTAATTTATTTCTGTGATCAAAGCTGTATTTTCAGCATCATTACTGCAGTCTTCAGTGTCACATGATCTTCAGAAATCATAATAATATACTGATTCGCCGCTCAAAAATATATTATTATTATTATTATTATGCTGAAAACAGCTGAGTCAATTTTTTTCAGGATTCTTTGATGAATAGAAAGTTCAGAAGAACAGCATTTATCTGAAATAGAAATATTTGTAATATAAATGTCTTTATCATCAAAAAGCATCCTTAAAGTACTAATTTATATCATTTCTTTCCCAAAAATAAAACAAAATAATAATAATACTGACTCTAAGATTTTGAATGGTTTAGTGTATAATGTTATAAAAACTTTTTATTTTAGATAAATGCTGATATTTGGATCTTTCTATTCATCAAAGAATCAAGAAAAAAAATGTACTCAACTGTTTTAAATAATAATAATAATAATAATAATGTTTGCTTGAGCAGCAAATCCGCATATTATTATGATTTCTGAAGATCATGTGACACTGAAGACTGGAGTAATGATGCTGAAAATACAGCGCTGCATCACAGAAATAAATTACAGTTTAACACATATTCACATAGAAAATGTTTAAATAGTAAAAAATATTCCACACTATTGCTGGTTCTGCTGTATTTTGGATCAAATAAATGCAGGTTGGTGAGCAGAAGAGACTTTAAAATATTACAAATCTTACTGTTCAAAAACTTTTGACTGCGAGTGAATAATGTAAAAGTTTTAGTGTCTTATTGGCAGTCTTGGGTTCGTTACTCCAAAAATTTAATTTATTACTAGTTAATATTATTACTTTACTTATTTACATTTATGCATTTAGCAGACGCTTTTATTCAAAGCGACTTACATTGCATTCAAGTTACAGTTTTACATTTGATCAGCTCTTGCTTTCCCTGGGAATCGAACCCATGATCTTGGCGTTGCTAGCACCATGCTCTACCAGTTGAGCTACAGGAAAGCATTTTTAAACTTATTACTTTCTGGCAACAGTAATTAGTTGCACTATTACAATATTACCCCACAGAAGTTGTAATTGTGTTTATGATGAAAATCTTCACCATAAAATTCTTCTAAGGGGCTGCTCACATATGGCGTCTTTTGCGCGCTCAAGTTCGTTATTTCAAATGTAGACGCGCAGTATGTGCCCTCATAATGGAAGCGACGCGCACGCGGTGCAACGCGCTCGCTTTTACCAGGCGCGTCCGCGCCGCATCGAGATAAAAACATCTCAACTTTTCAGAATGCCGCAAGCGCACCGCAGGTCATGTGACAAGAACCAACCAATCAGCTTCCTCACCTTTTCCGTTACTTTGAAACCTCAGCAGAAAAATGGAGCAGCTCATCATTGCGGTCCAGGGATTTCCTGAACTTCATGACTTGTCAAGCCCTCATTATTTTGACTCAAATAAGAGGAACAATGCGGAGAGCGCAGCTGATGGTTGCTTAGCAAAAACAGACGCCTCCGGAGCGCAACCGCCCGAGCGCTTTGGAAAAAAGGAGAAAGCGGCGCGCCTAGCGTTTTCCACGCGTTTTTAGGCGCGATATGTGAACGGCGCCTAAAATGTTAGTAACAATATATTTCTGCCTCAGCATCTGACCAAAGTCTACACTGGATGGCAGTCAGAAGTTATTACAAACTCTCAGTAGTGATTGATTGAGGTTTTTATGTAAAAGTGCAGCTATAATTTCTCTGTTACCCATATATGATTATATTTCATGAAGTATTTTATCAAAAGAAATCACATAAGTTCATAAGATTTTTAATTATAGTAATATAATGTATATCGGGATCAAGCCATGTAATACCAGAGTAAAGTACTGTGTTCAGATCACCGTTTCTCCTGACAAAACCAGTGTACCAGATCGCAATATTTACATCCCCTGTGTCTTCATGTGCGAGTCTGAAAAGTATGGAAATAAACCTAGTGATTATTGGATTGATTTCAGATCAGTAGGGACTGAGGCATCAAAAGCTGCTCTGAAATCTTACTAGTTACACTACTAGTTACTGCAAAAATAACATTACTGCCCAACACTGCTTTACTGCCTGATTAATCAAGCTCTCTATAAAACAAGCTCTACAATCTGATAAAACTACAGACACTTCATATTTAATGGTATTAGATTATCTGTTAATTGTATTTAATAGATTACACTTTCAATAAAACATGAGCAATTTTTGGTTGCATTTACACCTTTTTCCCAGCAGTTACCAGCGTGACGTTTTCAACGCTCCCTCCCAAACAGTCAATCATTTTGAGAAGCAAAATTTAATAATCATTTTTAAGAAGTTGCAATGAGTAGAAATAAGATTATTAACTCATATCTAGGACCCACACACACTTGGTTAATATGGTTACTTAATTACTGCAAAATTCTTGAGAATGTGGCATTATTTCACTCCAGAAGCCCAAAGAGAGCTTGATTGTAGTAGAAGAAAATAAAAATGAATGGTCAGTTCTTGTAGGGGACATTCAATACTATATGCACACTTAATGTGAAACCATTTTATTGAAGTATTTTTGAGATAATGTGACTTTACTCCATCTTAAAAACCTTATTTCTGTAAAAACATAGCTATAGAATCTGCTCAGTCAGCAGACTTCATGCTGTGTGTTGAGTAAAAGGTTCATATTTATCAGCTATGACACACTAAAGGAAATTCAGTCAAGTATTCAAAACATTTGTCAATATTACACAACTGCTTGAAAAAAAGTGAGCAATTTGGATTCTTGATTGTTATTGGACATTTAAAACCGCTTGCATAGCAAATAAAATAGAAGTTACTTGTCTGCAATACAGCAGTTGATCACTGAGTGGAGCAAAATACATAAACATAAACAAAACACAAACATTGTGTTTGGCACACCTCATACTGTCGTATTTCACAGTGAAGGAGTGCATCGCAGATCTACAAACCCGATTCCAAAAAAGTTGGGACACTGTACAAATTGTGAATAAAAAAGGAATGCAATAATTTACAAATCTCATAAACTTATATTTTATTCACAATAGAATATAGATAACATATCAAATGTTGAAAGTGAGATATTTTGAAATGTCATGCCAAATATTGGCTCATTTTGGATTTCATGAGAGATACACATTCCAAAAAAGTTGGGACAGGTAGCAATAAGAGGCCGGAAAAGTTAAATGTACATATAAGGAACAGCTGGAGGACCAATTTGCAACTTATTAGGTCAATTGGCAACATGATTGGGTATAAAAAGAGCCTCTCAGAGTGGCAGTGTCTCTCAGAAGTCAAGATGGGAAGAGGATCACCAATTCCCCCAATGCTGCGGCGAAAAATAGTGGAGCAATATCAGAAAGGAGTTTCTCAGAGAAAAATTGCAAAGAGTTTGAAGTTATCATCATCTACAGTGCATAATATCAACCAAAGATTCAGAGAATCTGGAACAATCTCTGTGCGTAAGGGTCAAGGCCGGAAAACCATACTGGATGCCCGTGATCTTCGGGCCCTTAGACGGCACTGCATCACATACAGGAATGCTACTGTAATGGAAATCACAACATGGGCTCAGGAATACTTCCAGAAAACATTGTCGGTGAACACAATCCACCGTGCCATTCGCCGTTGCCGGCTAAAACTCTATAGGTCAAAAAAGAAGCCATATCTAAACATGATCCAGAAGCGCAGGCGTTTTCTCGGGGCCAAGGCTCATTTAAAATGGACTGTGGCAAAGTGGAAAACTGTTCTGTGGTCAGACGAATCAAAATTTGAAGTTCTTTTTGGAAAACTGGGACGCCATGTCATCCGGACTAAAGAGGACAAGGACAACCCAAGTTGTTATCAGCGCTCAGTTCAGAAGCCTGCATCTCTGATGGTATGGGGTTGCATGAGTGCGTGTGGCATGGGCAGCTTACACATCTGGAAAGGCACCATCAATGCTGAAAGGTATATCCAAGTTCTAGAACAACATATGCTCCCATCCAGACGTCGTCTCTTTCAGGGAAGACCTTGCATTTTCCAACATGACAATGCCAGACCACATACTGCATCAATTACAACAGCATGGCTGCGTAGAAGAAGGATCCGGGTACTGAAATGGCCAGCCTGCAGTCCAGATCTTTCACCCATAGAAAACATTTGGCACATCATAAAGAGGAAGATGTGACAAAGAAGACCTAAGGCAGTTGAGCAACTAGAAGCCTGTATTAGACAAGAATGGGACAACATTCCTATTCCTAAACTTGAGCAACTTGTCTCCTCAGTCCCCAGACGTTTGCAGACTGTTATAAAAAGAAGAGGGGATGCCACACAGTGGTAAACATGGCCTTGTCCCAACTTTTTTGAGATGTGTTGATGCCATGACATTTAAAATCAACTTATTTTCCCCTTAAAATTATACATTTTCTCAGTTTAAACATTAGATATGTCATCTATGTTGTATTCTGAGTAAAATATTGAAATTTGAAACTTCCACATCATTGCATTCTGTTTTTATTCACAATTTGTACAGTGTCCCAACTTTTTTGGAATCGGGTTTGTACAATGGCCCTCATAATAATATTAATTATAATATTTCTTGAATAATTATCAAAGTTACATTTATGCATGATAGAAAATAAGTTGAATATGGCTTTAGTCTGCCTGTCCTGTTCTCCACACAACAACTCAATTTCTCTGACCGTTGTTCTGTCTAATCCTGTCCTGCTCTCTTGGCCACATAACAGGCTCAATTGTATCTGTGGTCCGTCATACAAGTATGTGTACACATTTAAAATTTCCTCAGCGTCTGAACGGTCATGAACACAACTCCCCTGAACACAAGATGAAATATGAAGGACACTCTGGGAGCTTCTGATTGTTCAGGAGATTGTTGAGGGTCTTTTCCTTGAGAGAGACGTACCTCACAAGCGTAGCCTGTTATATTATGGAGGGGCCTCTTGTAGGGTTTCTGCACTGTAATATACATGTATCTCGGTTCATTTCAAATTGGACAGAAGGGGGTGCAAATGTAATGATGGGCTGGAGGAAATGTACAGTACCTTTCAGAGAAAACCCCAAAGTTCTCAAGAAGAATAAGAGTCCACTATCTCCGTATGATTGAAATATCACACTGAAAGACACAAACAGAGAAATCTTTAAATATCAACTGCTACAACATCATTCAGGTTAGTTACTTTAACTGAGAACTACTTACAGATGTCAAATCAAAGGGTGCTCCCAAGACAAGATGTACTGGAAAACAACAAAAAATAAAAATATTCTCCCTGTAAATGACACAAAAAACCTCCCTTGTTCCTTATTTAACAACTAAATAATCACACCTATTGCTAGCTTTCACGTGACGTCACACCCTCATAGGAACGCCCCCTGGAGGACAAACCCAAGCTTTGCTCCACTGACTGCCAGCTAATAATAGTAAAATGCAAATATTAAAAATAGACATTCAGTGGACACCTTATTGATGATGTATATTTAGAACAGGCAAGAAGATGAAGCCAGAATATAAACACAATGTGCAAAGATTCACATTAAATGCTTCCCATAGAAAACCATTAGAAGGAAAACACTGAAGAGGACTGCGTTCATATTCCGGCCTCATCTGCTTGCCTGTGTAAACTATGCATCAGTAATATAGAGATTACTGAATTTGATCTTTTAATATTACTGTTTTTAATATATTAAGACACTTAAAGTGTTTTTTATAACGTTTTGTCGGACTGTTTATGATTGAAATATTGCTGCGGGTGCTTAATATGGATTGCAAATGGCCAAAACTTGCATTTTGTTCAGAAATACCTTTGTTTTATTCTTTTGAGAGGTGATCTAAATATTTGTGGCTGTGAAACAGATGATAAATGACACGCCTGTGCAGCACTTCCGAGCCGGTCACGTGACTGAAAACTATCAATGCATGTCTATGGCCACTCGGGAGACAATGGGCCCCGCCCCCCCGCAGGGTCCAGACTGACGTAATCACGCGGGCGTGGTGTGTTCGCCAGGACAAGGAGCATGCGCAGTTTACACGCTCCGTGAGAAGACCGCAGACGTGTGACCGCGGCAACATCTGCGTATATCTTGTTTATTTGGTTTCATTTTCTTGCATTTCTAACAAGAATATCACGTCTAACAGTGAGGAAGGAACAAATAAAACTAACTAAATAAAAACTCATGTGTCACATTATCGATTGAGAATGTTTTTCGTGTGACTAGGTTGCAAACAGACACTGTTGCACAGCTTAGGGACAATAATTTGATTTATAGGCACAATTATAAATGTTCTCTTCTATGCTAACAAGGCTAATGCAGTGTTTTAACGTCAGAACAATCATATTTGAAATGAAAGAAAATCAAACAAACCTTAGAGTACCAACAAATCATCGCCGCTTCGCGGGCTTCTCACGGAGCGTGTAAACTGCGCATGCTCCTTGTCCTGGAGAACAAACCACGCCCGCGTCTTCTTTTTTCAGGCCCACCCCAATTCAATTTCTGTCTCCACTGATTGGTTGACGATTGGTTTTTAGACAGTCTATGGTTGACGCCCCCCCCGTTGACGACTCAACAGAGTCAGAGAAGCAATCCCGAGGGGAGGAGAAACTCTGTTTTGTTTCGGAGACCTGCCAATTCTGAAGCTTGGTTGGGAAAAGGCACATGAATATCTCCAGTCACTCACTCGGTCGATGTGGTTGACCAATGGCACTGAACCGTGGATTATTACCATGTAAGTTTTCACGTTCTTAAATATAAACCCAATGTTTGTTTGTTTGCTGTCATGTGTTTTTGGACAACTAAACCTGCTTGTGATGCCAAGGAAATGTATCAAAGTCTTTATACTTAATGTGTCCATTACGATAACGATAACTACGAATGTTTTCTTTTAAATTAATTTCTTTATTTTATCAGTAAGATTAATGTAATTGTTAGATAATTAATGCGATTAGTTGGCCGTAGAAAAACAAAATCAGTGTCTTGTGTATTGGTGCTTGGTTTGATTGATGATTCTTGAACCTGATCGAGGTTTACTGTAAAATAATTTCTACAAACAACGGTTTTAATCGTGGTTCTGAAGTCCAAGTATGCAACGTGCTCAAGGTTTTTTTTTGTTTTTTTTTTGACAATGCAAGTTAAATCTCGCCTCTGGTTGTCTTTGAGAGTCCTGTTGCCTGTTCTCGCGGGAGCGCGCACGTTAGATCAGACGCAGAAGCGAGTGATCAGGAGACGAGCGCTGCTGGAAAACATGTTTCATGTCTTCAGATTAAAGAAAATTGGAAAAGCTTGATATTGTCACAAGCATCTAAATTCTTATACAGAAAAGAAATGAAACATTAATGCTGCTGTTGTCTTCCTCACTAATGTGTTACAGAATGGTTTCCTTATGAGATGTGATGCAAACATACTGTATTTCTGATCATCTGATGGGTCTTATCTTTATTCTTATTACTATTTACTGTAATTGCCCAATAATGTTGGAGATCTACAGTTTGTTCTGTCAGACGCATATGATTATATTCTTGAAAGGGTCACTGAATCTGGTAAAAATTCACATATCTATCAAAATGTTTCCACTCTTTCAACATAACTTAAATAATAAGTTGATGAACTCAGCTCCATCTCTCTTCGTCTCTCTCATGCGCTCACTACATTATACATTACTATATTTGTAATATAATACACACACCATCATATTATAGTTGATGTTTCTTATTGGATATTTTTTAACATGTAAGTTCTAGTGGTTTTTGGATATTTGAATAAAAATAAAATTACTTATTACCTTTAAGAAACACTGAAGTTTGCTGTTACAATAATATGCCAATACTAGTTAACCTCTATTAACAATACAAAGAATTAAAAATTACATTATGAATATATACAGGGTACTAATTTCACGTCAAACATTACATGTTACAAATGTGATTAAAAAAATAATAAATCTAAGTAGTTGATCTGAATCTTTCTGTTCAGCATCTCGGGGTTGTCAGTTTCTCTGAGTTCCTCATCTGGTGTCTTGTAAGCACCTCACTAAGGGGTTGAGACTGAATCTAGACTTGTATTGTGTCTATCAGCACTCAAGATATTGTGCCTCTGTCTGTCATATAACACATCTGTTTCTCTCAGGATATATCTTCTGCTGCTGCTGGGCTTCGTCGATTACAGCGGTCAGTATCATTTATGTTAATCAGAACTTTTTTTTAATCAGTTTCAGCTGGAGTTATTCTAGTATTTTTTCTGTTGTGTCACTCAAGTGATTTGGTGGATATTTGTGTATCGATGGTCATATCACATAAATAATACACACTGACATCACTAGATTATCTGTGCAGGTCACTGATTAATAAACAATGTCATCAACATCTGAAACATTTGCAGTGTGTCACTTCTAATATCATTGTTTACTTGTTGCCTTTATTTCTATGTAGTTTAATTCGGTTGACGAAAATAACTCTACTAGGATATTTTACCATGACTATTACAGAGAAGAGAGAGAAACAGCAAACTGATTTTGCAGTATTGATACTTTGTATTAAATTAAAATGCACTGACTGTATTTGCAGGAACCACTGCTAGACCTGTGACAGGAGAAAAGGGAGGAAACATCACCCTGACGTGTGAAATTGAAGATCGTGAGATTCTGGAAATTAGTTTACACGGTCGATCAGAAATCATCCCTGTGTGTCCAACTGAAGAATGCAGTGGACGAGTATTTAAAGAAGGAGACTGTGACATTGTCATGAAGAATCTGAGCTTCAGTGAAGCTGGGAAATATTTTTTAAACGTCTTTTACCACAATGATCAGACAGAGCTGGAGCGACAGATCAGGACGTACCAACTTTGTGTTCATGGTAAAGATAAAACTGATCAATCCTTTAGCATGTGTTTTCTGGTTTTTATTTGATAATTATAGTGATATTGCATACTGGACTGGAAACGACAAACACTGAATTATCACAGATTGAGTACAATGATAATTAATGTCTTTGTTTCTCCTCAGACGAGGTTTCTGTGAAGATCGGTGAGGAGCTGAAGCTGGATGTTCTGCTGTCAGACACTGATAAAGTGCAGCATCAGAGCAGAAGAAGCACAGAGTGGATGATGGTCTGGAGCAGAACTGATGGAGTTCAGAGAGAACAAATCACCGTCAGAGATAGAAACCTGATCATTATTTATTTCACAGCCGGAGACGCAGGATCATACAGAGTTCTGGATTCTGATGAAGAACTCTTGATCACAGTGACTGTCAGAGGTGAGAGAAACTTCAGAAATATTATGTTTAAAAACAGCAAATTCATAATAAACTGTGAGACTAACCTTTCAGTATTGTGTACAGAATCAAAGGAAAAACTGGACGACACAGATAAAGACAAAACTGATGGCACTAAATATTGTAGTGAGTAAAACGGGACACATTAAGAGCTTTACAAAAATCTAGCAGTGAATTAAAAAATTGAAAGAAATTTTTTAAATAAAATGTGTTCTCTCCCTACTTTTCACTCACACCTGCAGGCCACTGGGGTTTGGCAGCTGCCCTGACTGTGTTTCTGCTGATTCTGACCGCTGTCCTGTTACTCAGAAGCTATCTGAAGGGTGCTGCTAGTAAAGGAAAAGGATGACTGAGTACAGAAGACTCAGAAGCATTAAAGGATCATGTAGACATCTGCTGAGGGCCCGGTGGAATATGAT
This sequence comes from Aspiorhynchus laticeps, assembly GCA_023376895.1. Taxonomy (NCBI): domain Eukaryota; kingdom Metazoa; phylum Chordata; class Actinopteri; order Cypriniformes; family Cyprinidae; genus Aspiorhynchus; species Aspiorhynchus laticeps. The sequence continues at coordinate 66,443 of JALXFT010001697.1, forward strand.
TAAACTGTACAGGTGTGCAGGACACCTAGTGATGTCACTGGTTAAGACTGAAATAAATCACAGAACTGATCATGTTGTTTAGGTGTGTGTTTCAGTGCATTGGTGTCTTTTGTGTGCATGTATGTGTGTATGCTTGTATTTTGTTAAAGACTGTTAAGTGTCCCACCTCAGGTTCTGAGAGATGAGTTATATATTGACTCTCAAATCAACAGTTGGCCAAATGTCTACACCAGTGTTTCTCAACTGGTGGGTCGCGGAGTGAACGGACAAAGAAACGACATCAACAACAAAAAACTGAGTTCTTAATGTTTTTCTGATGCGAGACTTTTATTTTAAAAGTGAGTGGGAATTACCAGCTACAAGACCCCTCCCCCCAGCACTGAGGCCAATCAACAACTGACTGAAGACCTGAACAGTTTTTACTGTAGGTTTCAAAAACAAAAGCCTGGTCTGACACCCCACACCCACTCTGACCATTCCACAACACAGCCATCAACACCCTCACCCTCCCTCCCCCTACTGTTTCTCAGCCTGTAATCAAGATCTGTGAAGAAGATGTAAGCAAAGTCTTCAGGAGACAGAAGATAAGGAAAGCCAAAGGCCCAGACGGTGTCTCTCCAGCCTGCCTCAAAGCCTGTGCTGTTCAGCTATCATCCATCTTCACATTAATCTTCAATAGATCACTGGAGCTGTGTGAAGTCCCCTCCTGCTTCAAACGCTCCACCATCATCCCTGTACCCAAGAAACCAAAAATCACAGGACTAAATGACTACAGACTTGTTGCTTTAACATCTGTGGTGATGAAGTCATTTGAGAGGCTCATGTTGGCTCACCTGAAGGACATTACTGGACCCTTGCTGGACCCCCTGCAGTTTGCTTACCGAGCAAACAGGTCTGTGGATGATGCAGTCAACATGGGATTGCACTACATCCTCCAACATCTAGACAAACCAGGGACCTATGCAAGGATCCTGTTTGTGGACTTCAGCTCCGCTTTCAACACCATCATCCCGGACACCCTTCAGAATAAACTGACACAGTTCTCCGTCCCCACCTCCATCTGTCAGTGGATCACCAGCTTCCTGACAGACAGGCAGCAGCTTGTGAGGCTGGGAAAATTCTCATCCAACACCTGCACCATCAGCACTGGAGCTCCTCAGGGTTGTGTTCTCTCCCCACTGCTCTTCTCCCTCTACACCAACGACTGCACCTCTAAAGACCCCTCTGTCAAACTCCTGAAGTTTGCAGACGATACCACACTCATCGGCCTCATCCAGGACGGTGACGAGTCTGCTTACAGACAGGAGGTTAAGGAGCTGGCTGTCTGGTGCAGTCTAAACAACCTGGAGCTCAACACGCTTAAAACTGTGGAGATGATCGTGGACTTCAGGAGAAACCCCCCAGCTCTCCCCCCACTCACTATCATGAACAACTCTGTGAATGCAGTGGAGTCATTCAGGTTCCTGGGAACCACCATCTCTCAGGACCTGAAGTGGGACACTCACATCGACTCCATCGTGAAAAAGGCCCAGCAGAGAATGTACTTTTTTCGTCAACTGAAAAAGTTCAACCTGCCACAGGCGCACATGACACAGTTTTACTCTGCTGTTATTGAGTCGGTTCTGTGCTCTTCTATAACTGTATGGTTTGGGTCAGCCAGCAAATCAGATATAAGAAGACTGCAGCGGACAGCAGAAAGGATCATTGGTGTGCACCTGCCCAGCCTTCAGGATTTGTACTACTCCAGAGTGAAGAAACGGGCAGGTAACATCATCACAGACCCCTCTCACCCTGGACACGACCTGTTTGCGCTTCTCCCTTCAGGCAGACGCTACAGATCTCTGTGCACTAGAACATCTAGGCATAAAAACTGTTTTTTCCCCTATGCCATCTCCAGCCTAAACCACTAACACAGGAATTATTACCTGTGTTCTGTAATTCTCTAACCCTAATTCTTGCCTGTAATTCATCCCCCATCTCTAATTATTCACTCTCTCTAGAACTATGTAAATATGTATGCATAATTTTCTATACAGCTGTATATATAGAGTAAATAAGGCACAAATCTGTACATAAATCTTCTGTTCCAGATTCAGAAACATTATTATTATTATTATTAAGGCTTATTTAAATGTTCTGTTCTCATGTCAGATATGTATGTTTATATGTATTTATGTACCAAGAGCTTCTTAAAAACCACAACAAATTCCTCGTGTGTTTGCACACACTTGGCGAATAAAGCTGATTCTGATTCTTCTGAATGTGTACCATGTTGTTTATGTGTCGTGTTCTGGACACGAGTGATGGGCGCTTTTGAATCACTGCTTCGAGAAGCTCCGAATCTTTTGTGAATCATTTGTTTCGAATCAGTGGTTCGGAGCGCGTTAAACGAGGCTTCATTACGTCACAACTGTTTCGAAACGTTTGGAAAGTTCAATGTTTCGCCGCTGGGGGCGAACTCTGAACCCATGAATCATGCGAGTTTATTGAGCTCGCCTCCCAGCGGCGAAACATTGAACCAGCTATCTAGATGGATATAGAGATATATAGATAGATTATAGATATATAAACGCATGAACAAATACATTTCAAAATAAATATAAAAATAAATGAGATAATAAAAAAACAAAGGAAAAGGTAATATTTTTTTTTTACAAATGATCTATATTTGTTTTGATCGAGTCATTTATTTCTTTCCCCGTTAGTACATTTATTTATTTATCTATATATTTATTTTTAATTTCTGCAGGGTTGGTCCTCCATATAGAAACAATACGAGCTTGCAACGCGTGAAATAAAAGTACAGTAGGATAAATCACATAACTGGTACTGTGTGTTAGCTGCGTGATTTCTGAATGCTTGAGACAATAAAATCAATCAGACAACCGTATTACTGCCATAGGTATATGTCTAGAGCTACAATTGTAATTTGTAAATAATACAACTTAATGATTTACTTTTATTAAAGTTATATTTTGACCCGTTGTAGGTCTTTTTTTTTACTTCCATAATATTTGAGGGAGGGGGCACAATACAATCCTGGTTAGGACACCCATTTGGCCAGCAGCGGCCCTGCCAAGATGTATGCTTTCGGTTTGAATAGAAATCTTATACAGTACAGTTTTATACCCAAAACTCATTAAAAGTCTTGTCTAATACCCAAAACTGTATTAATAGTTTTCTATTAGCCAAGAAGTTGACTGAGTACAGCCAGAGAAGAGCAGAAGCAGAAGTGATGATAAAAAGGAGCAGTTTACTAAATAATCTTAATCGCATGTTTCAATGCTCAGACCTTATCTGACCAGCACAAACCCAACAAGTATTAAACCACAATCAATAGCAATGTAAAATTACCACTTCAAACACTGTCCTGAGAAACCTTGAAATGGAGACATTCTCTTATTGCTCACTCATGAACACAGACATCCCTTGAGACCACACAATCATAAGAGTAAACAATGAAAAAATAATATAACTGACTAGCCGATAATTATATATAAAATATTTATATTGCTTATTCTACATGATCATGTTAAACAATTAATTTTATTCTATTAAAAGATAAAATTTAAAGCAATTAATTATACTTTTATTTAACCAGGACTGAGAAAAGACTCTTTTCCAGGAGTGTCCTGGTCAAGATAGGCAGCCGAGTTTGCATATACAAATAAACAACCGTTACAACAAACATTACAAACCAACATATAACCAGTTTAAAAACAGCTACACACCATTAAGTTGCTCTCTAGACTACATAGTAAAGACTTAACACTTGGTGTCTTATAATCATTTTAATTAATAAATGAAGAAATACATAAAAGTAATACAAATGTATGGTTGTTCTCTTGAAGGAACATGCGGTTTACATTTGAGGATCCTCAGATCCTTCAGAAAACAACTAATGCTGTACACAACAAGATAATCAGGCTGATTTTGGGCCTATTTCTCCCCTCCTGACAATCAGTCCCGATTATCTTGGTGGATCTAAAGATTATCATATCAGATTTTACTGTGGTGTGAGCTGTGTTAAGAGCAGGGGTGTCAAACTCATTTTAGGTTGAGGGCAAGATCGAAGAAAAAGTCCCTTTATGCGGGCTGAATTACCTTCTGTTAAACCATAGTTTGCTCAAAATTACAAATGAAATTAACCATACATACTATGATATAATTTACAAAAAAAAAAAATCTAGGAAACCTCCCACCCCCCCCCCCCAAAAAAAATAAATAATTATGCTGTTATTTTAGGGGTGTGCAATATTGACAAAAAAAAAAATACTAAAATAATAATAATATTAATAATTACCATGTTTTGCGGAGTGTGTTTTTGAGATGGTTTGTTTAAGGCTGTCATGGAAAAATAAATATGACACTAAAGCCACCAGTAGATGACAGCAAGTCTCCGTCTTATCCATTGACTCGTTCATTCAAAACGTTTGATTCGTTTAGAAACAAAGCAAGTGATTGTTTAATGACCACTGAATCACAGCTTACATAGCATAACAGTAGTAAATGTATCCGTCTCACACATTTTCCTGCAAAATCACACCTATGTCCCGCATCATCTATTGCAGGTGGTCACCATAGTTACAGCATGTGTGTGTAGGTGTCCCGACTCCTAAGGCGTAACATTCAACGCAAAAAGACATTTGTTCCGCTTTAAATTAAAAATGAAATATTGTAGTGAATAAACTTAATTAAATACTGTTTTATTTATTATTTTATTGTTCAAATCATCCTGCGGGCCGGATTGGACACCTTTGTGGGCCGTATGTTTGACACTCCTGGTTAAGAGCGATTGAATCTGCTCGGAAGAACGTCATAAACATAAATAATGCCAGGTGATGGAGGTTTGAATTCTGAATCAATCAATTTGGAATGATATTTAAAAAGTGAAAAGAATCCTCTAAATATGAAACTGAAGTGACCAGTAGATGGAGACATTTAATTGAGTCAGGAATGATGTGCTGACAGGATCCTCTGCAGATCTGCTGGCACTGAAGGCAAACTATCAAATAACCACTGCTGTTGTTCGGTGATCTGGGCCTCTATACGGTTTCTTTCATTTGGACCTTGTAGTAGGAATCGTGTTTCTTGTTCCTGTTCCGTCGCCAACACTCCATGATGACAGCAAACACAATCAGAGCCGCCAGAGCCACCACCACTCCGATCCCAATCCCAATCCCAACTCCATCATCTGGAAGGGGAAAGTGGGAAGAGAATACAATTTTTAAAAATTATTATTATTTTTTTTTAAGATTTTGTAAAGCTCTCAACTCCTTCTGTTTTACTTACAAACTTGAACAGTGTCATTATTTTCATCATGTGTGCGGTCCAGTTTGTCCTTTGATTCTGAACCTGATTCTGTAGAGAATATTGAAAGGTTAATCACAGTTTAGTATTAATTTGCTGATGAACTCATGATAAATACACATCACCTGTCCACTTTATATAACATTTCTAAACATCCATCAAATTTCTCTCACCTGTGACCGTCACGGTGAGGAGGATTCCTCCTGATGAGTTCAGGACTCTGTAGATTCCAGCGTCACTGGATGAGAAGCTTTTAATGCTCAGGCGATCAGTCAGGACACCCTTTCCACTCCTCCACACCTCTGTCCAGTCTGGGTTTGTAAAATGCGTGACGTTCTCAGCCTCTCGCGGAAGCTCAAACATCAGCGCTTCACCTTTCCGTCCTGTTAAACTAACTGAAGAGAAATAAAACAGCGTAATTGTGACACGGTGCTTGTATTGATGTATTGATGATGTGTGGTATTACACTGGTGTAACATAATATGAAATAACCATTGGTACTAAATGAAAGCAACAAAAGCTCAAAATCAACATTTAAATGGGGTTTTGACCTTACCATTAACACAGACGTCATAACTGTTGCTAGAAATTAAACCGCTGTTGTCATAAACGTCTGCCGTGTATTTCCCAGCATCGGTGGTCTTCAAGTCTTGCAGAATGAGGTCACAACTCCGACTCTTGTGCACACGACCCCTGAAGTGTTCATCTTGATTGACACCATAAGCCTTTATGTGCCCAAATGTCAGAACAGTGGTTAAATCCTCTCTGCTGCTGGAAGGACACGGGAGGGTAATATTGCCGCCCTTTAGTCCCTCCACAGCTACAGAAGCAGCAACTACAAATAAAAACAGTGTTGAATCTCTGCACAATATTGACACTGATGTGGTATTCATTAATCTTATTAATGCCACCAATCCAATTTACAAATATTTTTTATTTTAATTACACACTCACCAGGCAAGACGAACAGCAGAGAAGTCAGGCACCTGATAAAAAATAAAATAATATTGTGGTTATACATCACCTGAAGTAAAGAATATTGTGCAGAAACACTGATCTAAACTCCACTATTAACATGTTTTATTGTTAAGCACATCTTTTAGGGATGTTCATTTCAGTTATTTCTCTGAACCAACAACCGATGCTCGTTAACTGATTATTAACCGTTAACCAAAGATAAAAATATTATATTAAATTAGAACTGAATTAAAATAGAAATGATAAGCGTCCCATTAAAAATGCCAGAATTTATTTTCCAGGGATTTATTTTACATTTGCACAAAGCAGCAAACAACAGAACATGAGGATTTACATGATCATATCACACACCTGCAGTGTTTCCGCGAGCCGAGAAAACCTTAACGCTAGGCTAGGGCATTTGGTGTATTTTCAGAAAAAGACTGGCTGCCATCATTTTTGATCAACCAACATATCAGCTGGACTGCCTATATAATGAATCAACAGGCCTATACAAGAAGGCTTATGACGGATCCATTGACTGCCGAGTAAATAACGCTGTCAACACTGCCGCACCACACGGATACACGGTTTTCGTTCAAATCAAAGCCTAAATAAATGTAGAAAACCGTTTGCGTTCAGCTGATACTCTCCAAAATGGCGCTACGGTGAGGTGGAGGAGACAAATTGTGAATAGTTGAATTGTTGATGTGGTTATTTTTGTTTTCTTTGCGTACAAAGTATTCTTGTAGCTTCATAGCGTTACGGTTGAACCACCGATGGCAGATGGATTATTCTGACGATGTCTTTCATACTTTTCTGGACTTTGACAGTGAGAGTTACTTGGCAGTCAATGGGACAGTCACAAGCCTCTCTGTTTTCATCCAAAATATCTTAAATTGTGTTCTGAATATGTACAAAGCTTTTACGGGTTTGGAACGACATGGGGTAAGGGATTAATGACAAAAATGTCATTTTGGGGTGGAGTAACCCTCTAAAACTTAAATGATTTTTGTAAATCCAGTGGTCAAATGCTGTTTGGTCTCTCAGTTTTCTGTGTCATTATAGGCACCTGATTAGTGACTGGTTTGTGTGAATGTCAACAAAACTGGAAGACTTTCGTGTCAAATAGGGCTGTGCGATATGACAATATTCAGATGGATGAAATAAAAAGTCTATCATTTCATATTACGCTCTAGTGTTGTCAAAAGACCCGGTACTTCGGTACCAAGTCGGTACTAAAAAGATGAAAACGTCACGGTACCAGGTGTCTTTAAGTCCCGGTGGTGCCGAGTATCCGGGTCAACCCGGTTCTTGCTGCGTGATCTAAAAGCTGCAGATGCGCTCTCTTCATAAAAGCACTGAGACAGGGCAACATCCAAAGGAGGAAAAGCATCAAACTAACAACACTTTAAAGACTGACACCCGGATCAAATGAAAGAGTTCAAGCAGGTAAGTTTCTATTTAATATTTAGATATTCTGTTATGAATATTATTCCATATTTGAATTTGAATGTCGGATTAAAAAGTTATAACGGAGTTAATCCTTAGCATAAGCGCGGCTAACGCTAATATAATGAGCATTAGAATGAAGTTTCTTTATTAACTACTATATTAACCTATATCTTTTATTAGGGTAAAAACAACAGGAGGACATGATGGTATTTACTATTGTTACACACCAGAGGCTTTTAAATGAATTGTGAATCTAAAATATGCGTGTTGGAGAATGTACAAACAGTTAATAGTGTTTATGTCATATCAGTCCGTCAGAAAACAGTTCTGGCCTGTTTTTTTTTTTGTTTTTTTGCTAGTTGTTGTTATTCTTGGCTGGATAACTAGCAGGTTTAAAAGCCCTTTAAAATGAAATATGTACACAGTTTGTATTAAATGAAAGTACAGTCAAATGTTATCTCCTGTATAGACTTTACAATGACTTCATGTTATTATCTAACATCAACTTACAGTGAGTGAACAATATATTTTTACAACATTAATTAATGTTTGTGAATGTTATTTAATACAAACACATGATCATTGTTCATTGTGCATTAAATAATTTTAACAGATTGAACTTTGATTGATTTTATGTATTTGTAAATTTTGAAATTAACCCTAAGAAGAATAATTGCAATATATAACTATTGTTTATGTGATAGGTCATGCTATCTAAAAAATGGAATCTTATTTAGGGCTGTGACGGTCTTTGTGACAACCGCATCACCGCGGTGGTCGGTCGTCACCGCGGTGGTCGGTCGTCACCGCGGTTGTCTGTTGCCACCGGCGGTAGTGCACGTGACGTCACACACTTTATAACAAGCATAATACAAAGTTTTGTATACAAGTGTAATATAGTAACGGTTGCAAATTGTTTTATTTAGACTATAAATCTATGCTAATTCACAAATTACCTCAAACGCCATACACGGCGTTTCCTTTAGATTGGCAGGTTTGAGCGCAGGAAAATACAGTTTATTCTGCATTCAGCAAATGTATTTTGAGCGATGGACCTTGTTGGGAAACCAAATACTACATCGCCGATCTGGAATCATTTCCATTCGTGTCACCCATCCGCGTTTGTACAAGTGTCTTCAAGTTCACGTGATCGCAAACGCCCGGCTGGTCAGGTTTGTGTTGGTGAGGCTTTCTCCAAACTGGCCAAATACGAGCGAGACAGCGGTAAATGGAAGATGCCAACAAGAAATGTGGAAACATACGCCGCGAATCCTATTCCACAGACAGCGCGTGCAGACGAGGAGTTAACGCTCCCGCTTGCTTGGTAGCGGAACAGTGAACCGTGCAGTGTTGCCAGATTGGGCGGGTTCCCGGCGGTTTTGTATTTGGTTGTGCGGGTAAATATTGGCTTGGGCGGGTGGACAAAATTTGGACTGGTTTTTGGTCAGTTTGGCGGTTTTCAAAACATATAAATTGTATAGGATAATTGGTTAACAAACAAACCCAAGTGTGCATATATAGCCTACTGCATGATCCAATCAGTCATCACAACGTTACTAAACATACACACACCTGCAAAGAGACTGGTGCTGATGTTTTAGCCAATCGCAGACAGACGTGATGATTCATGAGCGACGGGATTTTAGCGCGATAACGGATCTGATTTTGAATGTATAACTGTTAGTGATCATAATGCCTAAATATAAGTTTGATGGTAAAGAGTGGAGAGTGTTTCAAAACGTGAATTACACCTGTTGCGGAGATGACATGAAGGCTGTATCACTGCAACTCCGAAATCAGAGCACAGTTAAAATATTTAATCAAAATCTATTTATATCTATACGATCCTGTCTTTTATCTTTTAAACGGTCCAGATTGGTATCATTTAAAGATGCTGGACTTAGTTTTGACTGTGCAAAGTTCTACATATGAACTTCATGAAAGACTTCTGTGTGAAATTATAGAGCAACACAAAGGTATTGTTGTTCATTTTTTTTTATTGTCGGATTATCATACAGAATGACAGCTTTGACTGTCATGTGTGCATGAACGAGTGTGAAATACCTATAATTACGATCACTTATATTGGGCACTTTTTTGCATTTAAATTCTGACGGTTGACATTGATTGCCGTTTTGACAGTGTCTGCTTGCATATTTTAATCATATTTGGTAGTTCTCTTTAATGTATTTGCCCCGATTTGATCCATGGGATTTATCTAGATTATATTTATATTATTTTGTCGTCATTATTTCATTATAAGGAGTTAAAAATGGCTCTTATCAACCTTGATTTACATTATATCACATTATTTTGACAGTTAAAGTTTTGGGCGGTTTTTGTGAGCTTTTGGGCTGGAAATCGTCATCCAATCTGGCAACACTGGAGCCGTGTCTAAACTGGACGCCACGTCGCAACACAACAGGTTGAGTCTGTCTACAGGACATTTGATCTTCGTGTCAGTACGTCATAAATAGGACGAGGCAGTTTACTGTGGGGGATTTGTCGTGTTGTATCGCGCCGCATCTAGTGTAGACAGCATCACTGATTAGAATGAGTTCTCGCCGCGCCGCTCGCGTTATTTAAGGCTACTTTCCTATTTAACTGTATTATTTCTTTGATATTTATTTTAGTGTTTTGAAGGCTGATTGTTCACTGACAGAAGTGCTAAAATAAACACGTACGTTTTTTAATAGATGACTGAGCCTCATTTATTTATGTTTCAGAATTATATATATTTAAATATACACAACACCGCACCACCGGCGGTTGTTGGTCCATTACCACCGCGGTGGTAAAAATCTGCCACCGTCACAGCCCTAATCTTATTGTAAAGTGTTTTTAATACTACAGTTTCCTTCTATTTGATATGCACTTGTCTTAAAATATATAATCTTATCTAAATTTATTATAAAAGCTGAGGTTTGTTATTTACTGAAATATTATATTTTAGCTGGAGTCAATGATGTAATGTTGCATTTGGTCAGACTCAGCCCACTGCTTTACTAATATTATATTTTCCTTTTACAGCTGCAGGAAGATCATGAAGCACCAGCAAACCCTAAAACAGACAGTTTACAGTTGTTTTTCAGCGGCAGCAGAAATATGACAAAAACTTTTGGGTGGAACTTGTTTACTTTTTTTCATACTTTTATTAATTGTGGAAAAACTTGAAATAATTTTAAATAAGCATAAACAATGGCATTGGTTTTTGTGCAGTTTATTTTTGTTTAACTTTATTAATAAAAATGTGTTTTTTAATTAGCATATTTTTGTGTTTTGCTTTGGTACCGAAATTGGTACCGAGAACCGTGGATTTTCACTGGTATTGGTACCGAATACTGAAATTTTGGTACCGTGACAACCCTATTACGCTCTATCGTTTATTTTGTGGCGTCGCAAAATACATTGTTTACAGTAATACTTTTTCATCATTTGGATGACTGCAATCTTTACACATCCCCGCGGGGCATGAAGTGAGACAGAAGCAGGAGCAGAACGACCAGCCAGGACAAAACGAGGAGCTCGTTCCTAAACGAGAGACTACATCTGTAGCATGGGCATGCGTTTAAAGCACTGCAGTTTTAAAACAACTGATTTTAAGTCACTGAAACACAACAGTGCTATATGTGTGCTCTGTCTGTGTTTCTGTGTGAGAGGAGCGCGCAATTTTTGCCGCTTTATTGGCTTACTACATACTATTTTACATATGCGCTGTGAGACATGTGCGCATTGCTTCCAGTGTTTTACTTTAGATATGCTTCATTTCTGCCGTTTTGAGTGCTGTACGTATTAGATGCATGAAACTCATGTACTTACCAACAAACACTGTTCTTGCTGCAGGAGCGTTTCCTCTTTTTGGCTTTTCTTCCATCCTCTCTTCTTTGGCACTGTTCTAAGATAGCTGCCATTTGTGTCCTCCTCTAGATATATATAGATACATAAAATAGTATGTAGAAAATCAAAAACAATAAGTGTCATTTAATAAGCATTGCAGTTTCCCTTCATCTTTGTCATTAAGGACTGCTGTGTATATTTTTACACTTACTAAATAGATCAATTTATCTAGATTGACCTAAATGTATGTCACTTTTTATTTTGTCTGATATATTGTGCAATTCTAATTATACTGTTTAATTTATTTATTTACTTTTTTGTAGTATTTTTCATAAATATTTTACTGTGACCTTTGTTATGAGCATTTAAATATCTTGTCTGTAGCATTTGTGCACTTTCATTATGATTAGACTGTGCATTACTGAAAGTTATATTAAAGTGCCAGCGTATCTTTACTTTGGGCATTTGGAAACCAAGTTTGCTTTGCAATCAAGTGTTAACATGATTATTATACTGGCCGGTGGGGTTGAAATCACATAAATTCATAAGCATTATCATATGTATTATTTATTATATATTTTTAATGATATAAAATCATCTTAGCCTCATCACGTTGTAGTACATACAAATAGTATAGTTAGCTCCATAACAGATAGCCAGCTAATTTCACCAAAAACCACAGCTGTCCTCCTCTTTATCTTCGGTGTCATGAGAAGTCGAGTCGGCATAGGACCCATAACGTTACCCCTTTTCCACCAAGGCAGTTCCAGTGCTGGTTCAGAGACCCAAGGTTTTACCACTTATAACCATTTCGTTGTGAATATGGACGGTAAGTGCAGATAAGCTAACCTGGTAGGCTAATCGCGTAACGTTAGCTGTATGCTATGACAAAAGTAACTATGACAGTGACAAAAGTACAAAAATATTAAACACACTCGGTACTGACACAGCCCAAAGCGAGCGGAGCTCGACTCGAAAAAAAAAAAGCGCTCATAAAATTACAGAAAGTACTTACAGTATGTGCTGAGGACGGCGCTACAATGGCACCCGGCTCGCGTTTGTTTTCGTCTGACATGTACTTCCGGCAATCCGGGAACTTACCTGACTCAAACTATCGCGAGAGCTATCAGAGCATACGGTCTGCTCAGTGCTTTGAGTTTTGAATCAACTGAACCGAATGCTTCACAAAAAGATTCACCGTTTCAAAACCCCACAAGCTGGTCAAAAACTACTCACTTCAACCACAAACACCTTATGTTTTATTGAAAGTGTAATCTATTAAATGGAACGACCAAATAGTGAAATACAATTAAATATTTTAATAAATGTCTCTATAATATATTGTATTGCCTCTTTTGTTTGGCAACGTGAGCTGGGTATGTTTGCTTGAAGAAGTCTGAATATCTGTTCATCGGTCTTTGGACATTCGCTCACGTGAACGCGCCTCGGGATACATGACAGGTTTAATTTGGATTATGAATGCACTGTTTGTGAAGCAGACATAGAGGCATTGGAACATTTGTTTTATGCAAATAAATCAAAAAAAAAAAAAATATGGGTTGACCTCTATGCTTGGTTAAGTTGGAAGTATGTAATACCTGACTTTGATTTTAAAACTGTAAAATATTTGTATTTTTGTCGGAATTGTGATGTTTTTGGTTAATAATATTGTGATTTTGGCCAGTTACTTCTTTCATAAATGTAGATTCTTTAATAACCCTCCCACTTTATTACTTTTCCAGCAAGATTTAATGATCTTCTTCAAATCCTTGAAGAGCACGCGTTTCTGAAAAAGCCATTAAACTGTGTGGCCTTTTTGTTTTTTTGTATTGTATTATTTAGCTATTTTTCTGTATTTATTTGTTTTTACTTTCTTGGTTTTCCTGCTGTTTATCTGTATTTTTATGCTGCTATTTTGACTTTTTTGAATTGTATTAAGAAGTTTCTGACTGGTGTTTTGTATGTTTAAGCAATAATTATAATTTTTTTTTTAAATGTCGGGATACATTTCAGACACGCCCTCCGTCAAGCGTTGAAGCCACGCCCCAGATAGGGTGTAGACTGGTGTAGATGCGGCTTTAGGCCGCGTTACTCACCCTTTCCCCGCCAGAGCGCGGGGTCTGCCGCCTTCCGTCTTCACAACAGTCCAGTTTAGAATTCCCTTCATGATATTTACATCACATTTGCTTTTTTTATTCATAAATCCATCCGATTAATTTATCCAGCGCTTTTTAGATACAGCGTCGAAATCGATCTGGTACCTATTTCTGGACATAAAACACTCTGATCCTTAATTCTAGCCTTTGATGTCCTTTCCTCTTCGCCTTCTACCTTAACTTCTTCCATTTCTCTGGATAAATTCGGAAAATGCTCCAGCGATGCCATTATTTCGTCGTGTTTATAAGCTTCGTCGTGTGACGCACCGTGCCTTCTGTTGTGCGTTTCTGAAATCACGTGACTTCACACAGTATGGAGCCAGCCGCAAGTGGGTGGGACTTAAGCTGCAAGTGGGCTGTACAAACCAACAGAAGATTTTGATTGGTTTGTTTAATGTCATGTGGGTTTTAGTATCGGTTCACGCTCCTGGTGGCGGTAGTGGGTGAATTTTTTTGCGATCCGTCAAAAAAACGAAGAAGATGACTTTCAGCGGCGACACTCTAGATCAGGGGTGTCAAAAAAATAAAGATCAGGTGGTGTCAAACTCAGTTCCTGGAGGGCCGCAGCTCTGCAGAGTTTTGTTCCAACACAAACCCTGTAGTTTTCAAATAAGCCTGAAGGATCTGATTAGCTGGATCAGGTGTGTTTGATTAGGGTTGCATCTAAACTCTGCAGGGCTCCGGCCCTCCAGGATCTGAGTCTGACACCCCTGCTCTAGATGAGTGGAAGAGGTAAGCGTGATGTACAATTGTTTGTTTTGTTTTGTTAAAAGTATTACAAGCTGTGAAAAGTGCATTTTCTTGGTGGCTTTTGTACAATGTTTTCTTAGTACCACACACAGCTTACAATCTTGTGCCTGACAATATCTTGTTTTTTTTTTTTTTCTACAAACAACTAATTTGCTCTCCAGGTTATGGATACGGAAGACCATAAACAGATAATTGCATGTCATTGTAATTTGGGTAACACATTCTATGAAGCCCATATTTATAATACATTATAAGGGTATTCTTAAGGTATTATAATGAATGCATAATGCATTATACAAAAAAAAAAAACAAGTATAATATGTTATATTATCTTGTGAATATAAGAACAGTTTTAATGTATTAGTTAGTATTATATTAGTATTAGTATTATAATATTTACTTATTAGTGGTTATAGCTTTTAAGAGTATGATGATTTATAACCGATATCAGATCAGATTGCTTTGAACTATTTCTATTTTAATATCAGTTTGATTATTTTGATGGTACTCTTTAGACAGCTGTTAAGTAACTCTGCAACTACATGTCAACTAGCAGTCACTGGAGTATTAGTAGTATGTTGTCTGCTAAATATATGCTAACACTTTATTTTGATGGTTCCCCAACAGACAAACTGAGTATATAAGCAACTTTATGAGTACGTCAACATTCTACCAACCTAATAAATAAAAACTATTATCTTAATTACAAATTGCCCTTCTTTCCTTACCATCATATCCTATAATAAAGCCCAGTTTACATTAAAAAACTATTAGTTCTCTCACCTGTGCTCTATCACTCATACCTGGGGCTGTTTTTTAAGGTGAGTTTCTTCACCGATACCTTCTTCAGATTGTTTTCCATTATCTCTCTCTCGGTCTGGTATCTCCTACAATGTAGAATTGCACTGATTCCTCTTCCTGACATTCCTCACACAGGCCCGTCTGATGTTGATGATCATTTTTAAAGTTTTATTTAGAGTCCCAGCTTTAATCTTGTTAATACAATTTCCTCTTTCCTATTTCCACTTCCTACCTTATTTACTTTGACACTCTTTTGTATTTGGTATAGATGTCTCTCTTTCCCCTCAATTTCCCACATTTCTTGCCATTCGTGGTTAACTTTTTCCCAGATTATCCACTTCACCTCCGCTTTACTGATTCTTAATTGCGTTTCTACCTTTTCCTTTTTTAAGGCCTTCTTTGCGACCTTATCCACTTTTTCATTCCCCTTCACTCCTGTGCGCTGGGACCCATAAACACTTGTCCTCCCTGGTTTCTTATTCTTGGAACTGAATAGAGAATTTTATATCTTGTCAACTTTTTGAATGGAAAGATATTAAGCTTACTAGGACTGACGCTGAGTTATTATGACTTTGACTATCTCTGTTTTTTCCACCCAGCGTAATGCAACTAAAATTGCTACCATCTCCACTGTATATACTGCTAAAGTGTTAGATGTTCTTCTATTGACTTCAGTTCCTCTCGCTGGAGCCACCACCTGTTTCTGGGTTTTTAGTACCATCTGTATAGATTTGAGTATAGTTTTTATATACTTCTGTAATATGATCATTAAACACCCGACCAAATCAACATGCTCTTCTTTCCTTTTATTCTTTAATAGATTCCGGACACTTTATCTTCCATGGGGCCATGACTGAAATAGAACTATTTTTCATATCAATCACCCCAAGTTCTTTTGCTGTTTTGTTCCCTATATGACCAAAGTTGTCCTTTTTACTCCTCCCTTTCCGCCAGCACTTCTTTTGGGGGGTGCAAATCATTGTGCCCCTGGAAATTAACCCAGTAGTTTGCTATCAGGTGCTTCTGTCTTACTTCCAGTAGCAGGCGATGTCTTAAAAGTTCAAAAGGAGTTCAGCATATTTTTGTAGACTAGAAAAAAGAGACAAGAACATAACAGTGTTAAAGTGTTACTGATTACTGATCAAGAATGTACAGATCCTGAAAAAAAATTCTAAGGAAATGTATTGTTTCTACTGTAATTTATACTCCTCTTATTCACGTACAGATGCTAATGCTTTCTTTGATCACATTAAAGGGTCATGAAACCCCCTGTTTCTGCAACACAATGTAGTTTTAAACCTGGAAGATGAAAATACTGCAAAAAACCTTAAAATTAACCAGTTTTCTCCAACATAAAAAATGATCGGATGCTAACATTGTCTTCTATGATGTGCAACACAAACACTAAAATCTCAGAAAAAGTAGTCTGGGTTGGTTTAAGGGTTGGATCCTACAGTAGATGAGAGTTTTAAAATTGTTTGTGATGCAGATATTAGTGTGGAGGAAGTGGAAAATGCAGTGAATTGTTTATCATTAGACAAATCGCCTGGTTCAGATGGATTAACGAGTAACTTCTATTGGCATTTTTGGAAGTATATTAAATACCTTGTTTTACATATGTTAAAAGAAATATCAGAATCCCATATTCTTCCAGCAACTGTGAAGCAACGGATCACTCTCATCACTAAACCTGAAAAAGATCCTCGTTAGGCCTATAACCCTGCTTAATAATCATTATAAAATTTTAAATCATATTTATGCTAACAGATTAAAAACCGTAGTTTCAAAGATTATTTCAGAGAGACAGTCTCTGTAAAAGGGTGCTCAAGTCACTCGTTAATTAATCTAGTTAAATAATTTATAAAGACACGATTAGCACAGTTATATCACCACATGGTGGTATATCTCCAAGATTCTCAATGGACAAAAGAATCAATCATCTCTCCTCTGCTCTTTATTGCAGCAATGCTCTCCATTCTTATAAAAAATTCTGATTTTGAAATATTGACAGTATTTGGCAAACAGCCAATTCGCAGATGACACAACTGTATTCATGAAAAACATTGACCAAGTTCCAACAATTCTCCAAACCATAGTTTTATCTGGAAAAGAAAAAACACACTATATATTAGAAAAGGAATATTGGTCAAAGAATATGAAGAAGGAGGACTAAAAGCCCTTGACATTGAATGTATTAATTAATTTTTGCACATTTTTATAAAAAAATGAGAAGACAAAGTAAAATTTACTTGAAAGATTTTTTTCATGTTTACTTATAGAGATAATTCATGGAAACTGGCCATGCTAAGGTGAAGATTTCTGCCAAGATTTCACCTGGCAGAAAAACAACTAGTCCTACTATTAAAATGAATGTCATGATTCTCACTATGACCACTAGACGACAGCAGAGGATCATTTATTGTCTCTTTTACCATTTCCATTTTAGAATATAATTATTTTCATGTTTTCATTTATATTTAGACATACAAATCACAATTATAGCATTTAAAAATCTCCTTTTTGTCAAAATTCAGCATTGTTTTGTATTGAAGTATGGAAAAAGCAAGAGTGATCTACTCGAATCACACATATGGCCTAATTTGAATTCAAAACGGCAATTTTTGGTGAAAGGTGGATAGTTTGTATTGTTTACAATCTTCTCAGTTTCTCTCAAATGTGAATCAAAAGCACATTCAAAAACATGTGTTTTTTTTGAGCAATTGAGATACTCGTTAGTGAACTGATATGGCCAGGATGTTTTCATAGGGATACGGCCAGCAACCAGTCTGTGGTGGCACAGAAATCTTCTTTATTTCAATATATAAATGTAGCTTATTTGCCTACTGAACTGTTTCAGTGCCTAAAACACAACTGAATATGGTTAATTTGTACGTAATTGTAATTAAGAATTTGTGAAGTTGTGAATTAGATCAGGTAATTGAGTGAATATGACCATTTTTCTATTATCTTTCTATTACCTCCAGGTATTTTAATAAAAGGACTCTAGGTTTATTGCTCAGTCAGCTTGTTTCTGGGTCTCAACACCCCAAAAGCTTGTTCTCCATCATTGCACATGGATGAGACATGCAGAGACTAGTTCAAAGTTTACTCAACCTTCACTGAATTTTATATAATCAATGAACTCTGAAAAAGCAAACAGTCAATGTTTAACAATTAGCTGTCAAAATGAATTCATTGCATTCATTTCAAACCTAAATGGATCTCTGTACAGAATGTAAAATTAGTTTATTTTATGCATTTAAATATAACTTCATTTTTGTACTTTACAAATTACAAAGTACAACTGCACCGTGGTCACATTCAGAGTCCAGCAAGCAATTTTGTGTTTAATAGACGTCTATTAGCCGTTCAAACACAGCCCAGACGTCTAGGCTAAAACAAGGCTGAATTTGGGCTGTCAGTGAAAATTTAATAGACGTAAACCATAGCCCAAGAATAGACTAATCATCAAATAGACAGCTAATTTCTCTCTCTCTCTCTCTCTCTCTCTCTCTCTCTCTCTCTCTCTCTATATATATTTATATATATATATATATATATATATATTATATATACATATACATCTAATGGACAACAAAATGACAATCCATCCAAAAAAATTAAATATAAAGCTTTTATTAACAAATAAATATTTATAAATATGGAATTTTTAACAACTTAAGATAATAAAAAAATATAAAATGAAAAATAAAATATTTTAAATTACTTAAGATATTTAAAAGAAAAAAGCGCATGTTATCACACTTAACATTAAAGTGTGCGTGTTCACTACTGTGTGTGTGCAGTTAGATGGGTTTATTGTTTAAGGCTATTGTTTATTAAACAATAAATTCTGGCCACACACCACTTCCCTTTCCCCCTTTTAAATTGGGACAGGGAGTCTTTGGCTTGGATGCCTACTAATAACAAAACAAAATATATATTGTGTATCACCATTCAGTGTATTAAAAGAAGAGAGAAGCTCTCTGGTAAATGTTGAGTTGTATATAAATATCTGTAATGACCGAGAACAGTGCAGTCTTCTCAAATGCCTCTTTCTGCAGCGGACCACCTTCTTCATGTTGAATTTGGACATGAGGGAATTGTTTAAAACCCTAAAATATAATACAGATTGAGTTGGTTAACAATTGCAGACAGAGTTTGACATTTCAAAATGACCAGTAAAGACTTCTTATTGCAGCATTATACTGCCGTCTTAGCATGGAACACATATCAATACAATCAGATTCCATATAGATCACAGCTTATTGATACAGTTCTTTATCCAATGTATGATGTGTGTCAGGATTTTGTGAAGATATTACAACTGGTGTGACGTCTTTGGGTCACATGACCAGGAATTTATATAGTTTTGTATTATGTGTGGCAGGTGTGTGAAGATATTACAACTAGTGTGACATCATTGGATCACAAAGGCAGAAAGTTATGTAGGTTTGTATCTTTCAAAGATTCATGAAAAATAGACAAAATTACATTTCCAAAATCCAAGTCATGAATGATGTTTAGAAGTGTTACTGAATATATTTCAGATACCATAACAACACCTGTTTCTACCAGTTATAAGAAAATGTTGGAATACAGTGTAATAACAATCTAACAATTCACAATGAACATCCCAGTCACAGTTTAAAATCATGTATTAATGGGGTTTTTTTTCACTTATTTCACATCTTTACATTTTATTTGCATGTTTTCGAATCTTAGAATGCATTTCTTTTTTTTTTTTTTATAATTTTCATGCACTTTTGAGACAGTCCCTTAATTTGCTCGACG